>PQWD01009500.1:0-27640 GCA_019425675.1 Leucinodes orbonalis
GCTAGTAATGATATATTAAACAATAAATCTTAGAATCCAAGTGCAATATATATGTATGATGAATATTTAATATGATAAATTATATTTATTATATCATTGAATATGATGACCATGCCACGAGCAACCCCGAGTTACGGAGCAAGCAATCACCTGGCTAAATGAGCGTCGCCGCGCGTTTCCGTCACGCCAAGCAGTCGTCACTCAACCAATTACATATCGAATTGACTGACAAATCGACTCGGCGGGATTCTGAAATCGAATGAACATCGATTCAATTTTTGATCAAAAATACCACGAACGTTTGTCTCGATTCGAACATTAGAATCGGTGTACCGCACAGCATATCTATGTAGATATTGGGCCTTACCCTACAACGCGTAAAAAAATATTTCATCATCATCAGCTCATAAAACGTCCCCACCGAGGGGCACGAGCCTACCCTTATAGGGTGCATAGGCCTAAGTTTTCCGGCCCAGTGCGGCTTGGACGACTTCACGCACAACCTTTGAATCTCTTCGCAGGCGTGCGCGAAGGTTTCCTCACGTATTTCGGTCTTCGTTCGCTCTTGAGTAGAACACAAGACTGCCATCGCATCCATCGGTCCGCCTTATATACCTGTCCGCCCGCTAAGCTCGAAGCGTCGACGTCATTCTACATAGTTCGCGAAATATCTAGAACATGCTAGACTCTTTGCTATTTGACAATTCGCATGTCATACTCTATGGTGGACTAACGTCACATATTAGCCGCCACATTTAATGTCATTTTAATTACGTCAATTCGTAACAGTATCAAAGTAAAATCTGACAGAAAATCTTTATATTTAATTCCTTTCTTCATCTTCTTATCGAGTCGATATGGATTCACAAGTTAAATATGTATGGTAACGCGACCAATATTGGGCCACTTTAATCGCACTTTCATTTTCCATCCAGAGGTCCCGGAAACCATACGAAGACGGACAGTTCGGGCAAGACCTTTAAATTGAATACTTTAAAGAATATATAGTATTATAAACTACCGCGTCTCGGCAAGCGTAGCGTAGGACGTCCTCCGGCCCGATGGACCGACGACTTGCGAAAGGTGGAGGCTGGATGAGAAAAGCGGAGGACCGGGATATCTGGCGCAAAATGTGGAGACCTATGTCCAGCAGTGGACTGCGATAGGTTGAAAAGAAACTACCATATTTATAAATTGATATCAAAGGCTCTATGTCATGTGCCCTATAAATGCAACATACAATATTAGCTAAATGTAAAAAAACACAAAAAATTACATAATTGTAATATAATTGCTTAAAATATACCAACCACACCACTTATTAGACACTTATATGCCTTCATATTTTAACATTATTTCTTTTCAAACCTATCGAATTTTCAGTACATAATTATTACTGCGAGTGATTTTTTTTCCTTACATAGCCTTCGAGCAAAGCTCAAATTTGCCTGTTGAGTGACTTTGAACTTGTAAACCTATTGATAGAGTGCTTAGTAATGGTAAGTGATAGCGTTGATTTAATAAGACGGTATCCGATGTCCTTAATCTCGTGAATTTCGATGGAAAAGTTTCATGAACTTAATTAAACGTAAGACGTACCTACAGGTGGTGCTAGGGCTGGCAGCTGCCAGAAATCTTAAAAATATTTAAGTGAACCTCGAAACTTAGCTTTAATCTCTTTTAAGGGTTCCGTAGCTAAATGACAAAAAACGGAACCCTTATAGATTTGTCAAATCTGTCTGTCCGACCGAATAATACCACCTTTTCTCCGAAACTATAACCACTACACTATTCAAACTTTGTAAGTATATGTATTCTGTGAACCGCTATAAGGTTTTGACAAAAAACTTTAAAAAAAGTAAAATATTTTGGGGTTAAAATACATTGAACTAAAACTCAAACAATTTTTTTTCATCGTACCCCCACGAGTAGCGTATCAATGTGTAGATCTTAAAAAATGATATTGAGGTTTCAAATATTATTTTTTATAAATTGAATATTTTGCGCGAGAGACACTTCCAAAAAAGAAAAAAAAAGTGTTGTAAGTGGTGTTGTGTCTTTGAAAAAATTGTGTTGCACTTGTTAAAATTAACGGGCAGTGTGGCCCCAGCATGAGAGAGACCCTAAGCATAACTCGAATGCTTGGGTCTCACTTATACTGGGGCCAAACATAACTCGCCACATCAGCAAGGTAAAGTGGCCGCCGGTCATGTTTGTCGCAGAATCGATGGCCGCTGATGCAGACGAGTCCTGGAGTGCAGACCGCGTCTTGACAGGCGAAGCGTAGAAGTGTTGAGGGGAGTTCTATGTGCAACAGTGGACTGCAACAAATTGAAAAGGAATTTACAATGGAAACGCGTAATGGGTTACGATCTCCTCACACTAGCCATGCTGCAGGGCGGAGTTAACGGTTGTAATACCCATCACAATGCCAAAACTTCACAAATAATATTAATAAATAAGTAAATATCCACTGACATTCACACAGTGCCATCTAGCTCCATATTAAGCAAGGCCCTTCTAGTCAGGGTTCTAAACAACTGATAAAAATACTTACATTTTTTCGTAACTACATACATATTATACATAGAAACACCCAGTCCATTACAAACAGACATATTCATGCACACAAATGTTAATACTGACCGGGGATCGAACCCGGAACCCTTGGTGCAAGAGCCGACATCTCAACTATTAACAACACATGGGTCGTCAAATTGCCGAATGAACATAATGTTTTGGGTAAATAGTGGCTTAAAAGGGCGTTTGCCCTGAAGTTGGTCTTTACAGACTAAAGGTAAAGGTTGCTAAACTAAAAATCTTTTGTTGCTGTTCTCTCGACAGCCCTATGCAGCATAACATTTGCTATTATAACTTCGGGAGTTTGTAAACGAGAATACTTTATTCAAGATTGAAGATTATGCATCTTAAAATTTTGCCAGTACACAATAATCAGAAGTTTTGCGAACTTATAATGATGCAAATTGATTCTGTTTAATTTCATTCAATAAAAAATTTTTTTGAATGAAATTAAACAGAAAAAGAAACTTTTTAAATTAGTTTACTGATAGTAAACTAATTTAAAAAGAAAGGTTATCCCACCAAAAATCATTTCATGTAAAATGTTGCCAAGACGACCACTTAAGGTTTGCCCTGTGAAAATGATATCAGATCTCATGTAGGGTCAAGCTTCTGAATCTACACTAACTAAATCTACCGACCCTAACTTCAACAAATTCCACATATCAGTAACTATTAGTCTTTTCGGTTTCGCTACCGTCATGGCTGTGATGCGAATTAAATTTCTGATATGAAGTAAGTAACGAATCACCCAAGCCATACAAGCTACTGAAGGCTTGGGTGATTCATTACCCTTGAAACACAAAAGTGCATAACATTCGTATTTCACGGAGCGATATCCGGCACTGCGGTGGTACCTACCTAGACGATCTAGTCTACCACCTAGTGTTAGCCATATGTCCGAAACTATTTTAACAATAAGTCATTCCTTTGACTTATAATTTAATATACATAAATCTACCATTTTTCGAGCGTCGGTGGCTCAATGGTGTGGACTGTCGCCTTCCTACCGGGACGGTTGAGGTTCAAATCTTGACACGTACCGATGTATTTTCGAATTTTCGAAAATATATGTACGTTATCCGACGCTCTTACGGTGAAGGAAAACATCGTGAGGAAACCTTCATGCAAGCCTGCGAAGAGATTCGAAGGTTGTGTGTGGGTCGTCCAATCCGCACTGGGCCTGCGTGGACGACTAAGCCTAATCACCCTATACGGGTAGGCTCGTGCCCCTCGGTGGGGACGTTTAATGAGCTGATGATGATGATGATGATGATGAATTCTACCATTAAGAAGTCTTTTAGTTCTATACCTTGATTACAGGAGCCAAGAAAAACCGAATAATTCAGCCGAATACAAGTAGTGGAAAAGATGCCGAATACCAAATAAATATTCGGCGCATCTTTAAACTTTACATAACATAAACTTTTGCCCGCCACTTCGCTAGCATCAAATTAGGGTAACACCGTTCCCTTTGCTGTTTTGGAACACAGAACAGAACCGAAACTTAGTATTTAAAACGCTGCTGTACACGATTCTTGGCTTTTATTTGCGGAAAGAACCTGTACTAATTTAGCGTAGTTTACACAATGACGTATCCCCTGTCTTATGGGCTGAGACGAAAATTTTATAAATAAACTATGTGTTTTTCGTTGGTAAAAAATAGTCCCCATACCAATTTTAGCCTTCTACCTTGAAAATTTCGGAACGCTTGGAAGTTTGTATGGAACGTCCCCCTTCATAAGGAACCGGGGGGTTTAATCAAAACAAAAAGTAGCCTATGTCACACTCCTATCCCTTGAACAATATTCACTTTATAAACTTCGATTCGTCTCTCCATTTTGCCGTGAAAGACGAACAAACATACAGCTAAGTAACCTGGTACCTACTTAAAGCATCGATGTTAACCAATATATCCACATAACTCACCCTCGAATTTATCCTGGGATGGAAGTATCTATTTCGATCAGGAGAATCGTTAATTTTTCCACCCATAAATACAAATAAGATTCATGCAATTAATTAGGTGTTCAACTCTCTCTCTCTCTCTCTCTTCAACCTATCGCAGTCCACTGCTGGACCGGGATATTTGGCGCAAAATGGGGAGACCTATGTCCAGGTGTTCAACTATATGAACATAAATACATCACGCCAAAATGATAGCCGGTAAGCAGTCTGTAATTTTAATCACTAGTAGACGGATTTATCAGACGTTAAATCCTTATTTGAGCGACATAATGGAAATACCTAAACAGGTACTTGTCTTGCTATAATCTTTGCAAAGTAGACGTTCAAATGAGGAATGCTTAACAACTGTTACGCAACAGTTTTGAATAATACTGGGGATTTGCAGGGCTTAAGCGACAAGATGAAAGAGGAACCTTTTATTTTCTCTCGAGCGTTATGAACTTTGCAATACGCCAGTAATATGGGTTCTAATCAAAGGATAAACAGACATATTTTTTTTGTTATATATAAACTGTGTATTTTATATGTAACAAAAAAATATGTACCAATACAAACAGACATGTTCATGCTAAAATTTGACGACCCATTTGATGTTGCGGTTGAGAGGCCGGCTGCAACACTAAAGGTTCCGGGTTCGATCCCTGGGCAGTACAAACATTTGTGTGCATGAACATGTCTGTTTGTAATGGTCTGGGTATTTCTATGTATTATATATATATATATATATATATATATATATATATATATATATATATATATATATATATATATATATATATATATATATATATCCTTCTAAATCTGATTTAGAAGGATATATTAATAATGTTTATAAATATAAACAAGTACAATTTACTACAGATATTCCAATATACCAATGACTTATATATATTCCAATCTTTCCGAGACATAATCATATCATATCCGGGACCAAATTTCATGCCCGCCTGACGGCTTTCCATTACCGTAATATGTTTGAAGAGTGTAATTTGCTAACCTTCATTACGTATTTTTGCAAACTCCGGAATATAGCTTATTATCTTTGCGTTCTATTCCACCTCTTCTAACATCATCATCAGGTCATGTTTGTACTGCCCAGGGATCGAACCCGGAACCTTTAGTGTTGCAGCCGGCCTCTCAACCGCAACATCAAATGGGTCGTCAAATTTTAGCATGAACATGTCTGTTTGTAATGGTCTGGGTATTTTCTATGTATTATAGGTATGTATTTACAAAAAAAAATGTATATAAGTATGTTGATCAGTTGTTTAGTACCCATAATACAGGCTTCACGCTTAACTTGGGGCTAGATGGCGCTGTGTGAATGTCAGTGCATATTTATTTTATTTATTCATAAATGATTGTATTGCCCGGGGATTGTCAAAATATGAACAGAAAAGATTGTACTGATTTATTTATTCGTATGGCATTTTATCTTCACCATATTGCTTCCAATAACATGCAACTTATAACTACAAGCAAATATCTAAGTTCTTCACCCATTGGGCTGTGTCAGCATCATGAGAGAGCAAACTCATATAGTCTCCAGGGAATCTCCGGTTGGAACAGTCTTTTATGATGTGTTGGATAGTCTGCACGGACGCACCACAGTCGCAAGCCGGGGAATGCCGCCATCCGCACTTTATCATGTAATCCCCGCACAGTCCGCGCTCAGTGCGAAGCCTATTCAATTGGAACCATTCCCTCCTGGGGCCTGCATAACCGAACTAATTCACCATATAATTCAGTGTTGTTCGCTTGAACCAAACACCATCAACCTCAATACTGTTGCGGCCGCACCGCAGCGAGTCGACGAGAATCATTTCGCAAAATTAGTTGTTTGCACTGAATCCTTTGCTGCCGACTAAGTTGTCGAAACTGCTGGCGCTTTAATAATAAAATGTAAATAGAGCGTCAAAGCTCATTAGTATGGACTGTTGCCTTTCGATCTGAAAGGTGGAGGAGGATCAGGTTAAAATCTCACCACGTACCAATGTCATTTCCAATTTACGAAATTATATGTACGTTTATCCAACGCTCTTTCTGTGAAGGAAAACAACGTGAGAAACCTGCGCACGAATGCGAATAGATACAAAGGGTGAAGTCGGCTAATCCGCACTGGGCCTGCGTGGACAACTAAGGCCTATACACCCTTAATGGGTAAGCTCGTGTTTTCGGTGGGGACGCATTATGACCTGATGATGATGTTAGAAGAGGTGGAATAGAACGCAAAGATAATAAGCTATATTCCGGAGTTTGCAGAAATACGTAATGAAGGTTAGCAAATTACACTCTTCAAACATATTACGGTAATGGAAAGCCGTCAGGCGGGCATGAAATTTGGTTCCGGATATGATATGATTATGTCTCGGAAAGATTGGAATATATATAAGTCATTGGTATATTGGAATATCTGTAGTAAATTGTACTTGTTTATATTTATAAACATTATTAATATATCCTTCTAAATCAGATTTAGAAGGATATATATATATATATATAAGGATAGATTAAAAATTATTGGAACAATCCGTACTCTTCTTGCGGTTACCTTTAATGGTGGCTTAAAAAAACATTTATTGACAAAACAACAATATAAAATTCAAATTATAAGTGTACAAAAACTTAGCACCCATATATGAGAGAGAAAAACAAAAACCAACAATTTTGAACGATACAGACACATAACAATAAAAGATGATAAAAAAGAGAAATAAATACGGTCAAACGCTCCGCTCAAAACCTCAAAATATAGCTGCTGCACCGCGCGCGCTGGTTGCACTATTATTCTGGCGAGATGACGTCACAAACAAAACATAACAGTGGATGATTCAATGTAGGTACATAGCATTAATATAATATACAACAATCCATCAGGTGTAATGGTTGAGACTTCTGCTATTACACCAAGGGTCAACCATTTCCGCTCATAGTGCATTCTAAAGACAGCAAATGAAATAATGACGACAAAATAATATTTATCAAAATCGCGATAAAGGTTATAAGTATTATTTTAAAATTTATTTGCTGACCCATTTAGCGTAATTGTTGAGACATCCGGCTAATACACAAAGGGTTCGATTCCCGGGCAGTACTAACTTTTGTGTGCATGAACATGTCTGTTTGTATTGGTCTGGGTGTTTCCTATAGATAATATGTATCATTTCATTTCATTCATGTCATTCATTTCATTTCATTCATTAATTTTCATTCATTTATTATTTATTTATCTGGGGGCACGGCAGTGACCCCGCCAAGAAGAGCCAAGTGAAACGCAAGGGCACTACTAAGCTTTCTCGCAGTGCACTGCACTATCTCAGAAGGTTGTATGTAAGACATGGAAAGTAAAAACGAATGAAATATATTATAAAAACCAAATATGCGATACAACCAATGCGCGGACGAGACGCAACTGGTTAATGAATTGGGGTAATAATGCATTATTGCAGCCGCTACAGAGCCAAGCTTCTCTATCATCTACAAGACCTAATTCTACCTACCCTAACATCAACTAATTCTCATATCAGTAAATATGTATGGCTTAGCTGTTTCGTTAATTACTTTACATCAGAAACTTAATATTCGCATCACCTTCACGACGCGACGGCAGAGATCAAAAGTCATCGCCCCGTTCACCAAAACAAGAAGGCACATTACTTGCTAAGTCGTATTTATATGTATACCCACAAGATACAGGATTGTTTTTAAAAGTCCTAAGGCTTCCTTAATCTTTTCGAAAAAACTTTCACCAGACCGATCCGAATTAGACCTATCAAAACATAGGAACTCGTTACCTTCGTTATCTCTCTTATTGAATTGTTGTTGAAGTGTACAATATACAAGGTATGAAAATTCAAAGAATCCTTATTAAAATATTTATTGTGATGTAAAGATTTTTGCATGATAAATTACTAAATAAAAAGCAAAAAATCAATCTCAAATTACTAAATAAAAAATAAAAAATCAATTTAATAAACAATAAACTCGATGCATAACCACGAAGATACGTCAACCAAAAATATCCAATCCGCACGGTTATTGTTATGTTTATAATAAATTATTCATTTAAATTTTGACCGTAACGCGTCATTAAAAGGGTACAAAATCAAAAGCACGAACACACTACTAAGTCATTATGACATGTGATTAGCGATGTGATCAAGAATGAAAAATTTGCCGAGGACACTTAGTGAAATTGTGCATTTATTTTATTATTTACCTAAGATATAAATTTATCGGAAACCGCTATAAATGAATACTATTGAATTTTATCTACTTACTAAAATAAAAAGTTCAAAATCTTCATCATCATCATCAGCTTATTACACGTCTCCACCGAGGGACACGTGCACCCGTAAAGGATGTATTGGCCTTAGACACACAACCTTCGAATCTCTTCGCAGGTGTGCATGAAGGTTCCCTCACGATGTTTTCCTTCACCGTTAGAGCGTCGGATAACGTACATATATTTTCGAAAATTTTGAAACACATTAGTACGTGTCGGGATTTGAACCTTAGCCCTTCCGGTACGAAGGCGACAGTCCACACCACAGACATCCGAATAACAATTAGACTAGACAAGCGCCAAGTTTATAGGCAGTCCCAGTGTCGCAATTACTTTTCAATTCTTACCTGTGAAAAGATATATCATATTTCTTGGTAAATTTTACTGATTCACTGCGATGATGGCATGTTACAATTGCACAGAATGGCATTTTGGAAAAAAACGGTAATTTTCTTCTAAAATTCGTGCGTCTTCATTCGTCTCACGGAGCGTAAACTATAGCCTGTATGCTCGTTGAGCATACATTTGTCGCACTTTTTAACGCGGCTTGCCCCATCTCCTGTATTGGGAAATCTGTGGTCCACACCATTGAGCCACGACGCTCATATATTTCACGCTCATTCGTATCTACTTACTAAAATAAAAAGTTCAAAATCTTCATTATAATCATCAGCTTATTACACGTCTCCACCGAGGCACACGAGCCTACCCATAAAGGATGTATTGGCCTTAGTCGTCCACGTGGCCCAGTGCGGATTGGACGACTTCACGCACAACCTTAGAATCTCTTTGCAGAGTATGCAAGTTACTTCACGATGTTTTCCATCGCCGTAAGAGCGTCGGGAAAACGTATATGATTTCGAACATTTGAAAACACATTGGTACGCGGTGGGATAGAACCTGCACCCTCCAGCACCAACGCTCTCAAGAGTACTTGTATACTGATAATATCCAATGTTTTATCAGGGTTGCGGTGGACGCTCCGTCGGCACGCAGCATATTGTACCTACGGATACGGACGCACATGTACCAAGCTAACTTGACCTCCCCTCTTCCCTTCATCCACTAAATATACGTTACAGAGGGGTTGATAAGTGAGCGTCTACAGCTCTTGCTAAACTGGACATGTCGTGACCATCGTTCGTCGACTTCTGTTTGCAAGGAAATCAGACGTGACGAAGGATTGTAAACCTAACTGGATGGAACATGAAAGCGTTTTTAGACTGCATCAAATGCTCTCGTAATCCAACGGTAATCATAGTCAATAGATTAGATCACAGAGTCTTTAAGATATATAATATATAATAGAGAACGTGTTTTTAGGGTTCCATGGCCTAATGGCAAAAAACAAAACCCTTATAGTTTCGTCATGTCCGTACCTATGTCACAGTCACTTTACATTTATTTTGTAAAAAAAATATGATAAATCTATACTACTTAATACAAGTTCCAATAAAAACATTCTATAATATGAGTACTATAATAGGTCAAATTGATGCCCATGATTCAAAATTCACCCTTTATAACTGTCAAAACTTTTATAAGTTATAAGTATTAATGCATTCTGTGGGTCAATATTAAGATTTCATAAGAAACTTAACAAAGCACATTATACGAGTATACCGATATATTTCCTAATACAAACAAACCCACACGTGTTATGTGTAGTTCTTAACAAATGATATTTACGTTTCTAATATATTTGTTCTTAATTGCATAGTTTATGCGAGAGACACTTTAGTAAAAAGTGCGACCCCTTAGTTAGAGGGAGAGCTAACTTCTAAAATTAGGGAATGATAAATATTATAGTGTACATTACAATGCAAATTTTCACCGAAAAAGAACTTTCAACGACATAGAGTCAGTTTTTTTTGGTGTCTGTCTCCTACTGTTCAGCTTCGAATTTATATAAGTATTAAAAATAATAAAACAAAAAGGTAAAAATATTTATCTTAGTTCCAAATTGAAGATATTAACTTTTTTCGTTCGATTAGATAAGATCGTAGGATTCGTAGGTCAATTTTTATGTTATTTTCTGCTTTGGAACCATTCATGACCGAGTTCGACTCGCAGTAAGCCGCTTTTTTTATTCGGTGTCCCTATAATGATATTGGGTTGTGATGGAAAATATGAAATGCTATGAAAAATATGAGACCCAAGTAAATTGCTCATTAATCCAACGCAACCCCGTATATCTTTTTACAAAGGCGACCCTATTTACTTTCTAATATTAAACTGTATTTTTTATTCATATTAAATAGGTTTTGCTGATTCAATTCAGATAAGGTGACGCTCTCAAATTATTCGTGGTTAACATTTTGAAATTTAAGGCTGGCTGTAAGTAGTAAGCTACATAATATACGTTTAGGTAATATTTTAGGTCAATATGGAAAGTGAGTCCCGTTACAGAAAAGCTGAAATAGAAAAGTTTGTCATGTGATTTACCGACATTACTAAAATAATACAAATGTTGAGTAATCTAAGAGCGGAACATGAAAATACAACATCACAACCATTTACAAAAGTTAATATAATCATGAATTAATTACTTGTAAAATTTTCATTTCAATATATATAATTTCATTATATTAATAATACATTTATTTAAAATATTCCTTTTAGTTTTTGCGAAACGACATCGCTCTGGTTTCGTAACTTTTAGAAGTGCCTGTATTTCAATGGGGTGAAAACAGAGATAATTCGGAAAAATCGATAAGATGCTGAAAATTCAATTTAAAAAAGTCAACAACTGGAAAAAAAATCGTAAAATAAGGTGATTTTTGCCTTGATTTTTCTCGACTTGTATAGACTACTTATTTCTCCCAAACGAAAGGCGATATCAACAAAATACTAAACAAACTAAGCGATCTTCGTATTTTCTAATATTATCCGAAAAGTAGGTGAATTTATGGTAGAAAATTAGAAAGGTGTTAGAGAATTCACTAACTTTAACTCATTAATCATTTACATTATTAAGAGTTTAGTGCGCACTTCACAGTCTGCCCAATTTAGAATTTTAAGCCATGAATGAATGACTAATAATTTCAGTTTTTGTTCATTGCATTGTTTTAAGAAAATTGCAAAAGAATAAGAGCTACGGCCTATTTTCTGCATTTGCGGAATTTATTTACTTCTTGAGATATTAAAGTCGAAACATTTAAAAATTTAACTTTTTTATTATTTTTCATATGAGAATGTAGAATGAAGATTGATATAATTATTCTCTTCGGGTTCTAAACACCAAACAGAACTCAAAACAGAATTTTATTTTAATACGTCACTGTAGACGGAATTATGTCTTTACTTTGGGGATAGAAACCTGTACTAATTTTGAGGAGAGTCTCAGACATTCGTCAGCTGATAACACTATATATTATATGTATGAATTGACAAAAATAATATATATTTTTGTAAATTCATACATATAATATATAGAAAATCCCAGACTAATATAAAACGGACATGTCCATGCACATGCATGCATGAACCCAGAACCCTTGGTGTAAGAGCCGACATCTCAACCAATTACACCACAATTCATACAAATGTTTATACTGCCCGGAAATAGAACCCGGAACCCTTGGTGTAAGAGCCGACTTCTCAACAAGTAAGCTCGTGCCCTTCGGTGTGTTCGTTTAATAAGCTGATAATGACGGATGATGACGTATAACTGATAAAATCTGAAAATATGTGACGTATGAGAAGGTATATAATTAAAAGACATACTATAATATAATTTGAACGACCGCTACTGGCCTGAATATTGTTTCATCATCATCATCAGCTCATTAAACGTCCCCACCGAGGGGCACGAGCCTACCCGTATAGGGTGATTAGGCCTTAGTCGTCCACACGGGCCCAGTGCGGATTGGACGACTTCACACACAACCTTCGAATCTCTTCGCAGGCGTGCATGAAGGTTTCCTCACGATGTTTTCCTTCACCGTAAGAGCGTCGGATAAAAAAAATATATTATTAAATATATTTAATAATATATTTTTATGGAATATTGTTTATCAAATGCATTTTCAATTGAGCTCTGAAAGAGGTTGTTTCAACATTCTTACGTTTTGAGCTTGATATTTGTACTTTAATTATTGCCTTTCAGAATTGCAATATGCGACTCTCTTGAGAAAACAATCAATGGTCCAAATAACGAATTGTAGCGGTTCGAAATTAAGTGACCTCATATTAGATTTACGTACATATGAAAATTACGAATTATTACGAAAATTCGGAAACACATTGGTACTTGGCGAGATTTGAACCTCAGCCCTCCCGGTAGGTAGGCATCAGTCCACACATTGCAGTCAAATAAAAACTTGTTATAAAAAAAATCTTTAAATTTCTGACTCTGGTATTAATTTTTACTTTTGTAGCGGAAGTTATAAATAATATTGATTAATAATTAAATATCCACTGACATTCACACAGTGCCATCTAGCACCAAACTAAGCATTATCCTGTAATATGGGTACTATATAACGAATAAACATTGTCATATACTTTTTTTTATTGACTACAAAAATATATATAAAAATCAAAACACAGACCAATACAAACAGACATGTGCATGCACACAAATATGCAGAAATGTATTATTTCCGCTTACCGTATATGAATTGCATAAAACCTGACTCTTACCGCTTGAGCCAACCCGCTTCAGAGGAAGGTCAAGCGATATTTCAAATTGACCTTTAAGAAATTACTTCTGCCGCAGCACTTTTTCATTGGATAACTTTTTACTTTAACGAGATTTACCTTGCTTCCAGAAAAAATATATTCAGCTCAAAATAAAAATCAAAACGATCTGTGAAAAATAGAAGTCTGTACTCGACACATAGGTAGTCCTGTGATTTATTGATAATGTACGACATTGGTCAAGTCTGTAGTAGGCCACATTGTTAATTCGTCAAGTCCTCTATTTGACAAATTATGGAATTTGCCAAACATGCCATTCGTCAACTTAATCAAGTACAGACATTAGCAGAAGTACAGTAACCAGTTATTTTTTAACTCACACAATCAAATATAAGAGCACCATTGGCTCATAGTATCGTGTTGAGTCAACTGTAGACAACGAAAACAGATTGGCGGTTCAGCTGTTTATTAGGAATGCTGACTTATATCATAATAACATTTAAGTTATTATTCAGAGGCGGGTAAGGTTTGGGCGACATCATTACATATCATTATCATTACATAGTATAAAACAAAGTCGCTTTTCCTATACCCCTATATCTAAAACTACCCAACGGATTTCAATGGGTTTTTCTTTAATAGATAGTGATTCAAGAAGAAGCTTTATATGAATAATAACATCTATTAAATAGTGAAGAAATACTGTTAAAAACTTTAATTAAATCTATTTAGATATGCTGCTTATTTTGAGCTCGGCTGGTTATAGTGTTATTTCAAGTTGACATTTTGAAGCTATTATATTCCAAACAATAAAATTAGGAAAATGCCGCGATTTTTATTATCGCCAGGATTAGTTATTCTAATTACGAAGTTCTATACATTTTGAAATTTTTCTATATAACCTAAAAATGCAACGCATATCTGTGAGATTATTACATGTTTGGTTAAAGAGTGTTTAATGCTGAAATTCCAGAAAAGAATGCGATTTTTTTATAATTTGTTAATTTATTAGTTGTTACCACCAGCAGGACCATCGACTCAGAGCTCTACAGCAAACAAATGATAATATTAAACCAAGCAAGGAGAAAATGGCCGGGATCAATCTACAGAAGTGGTGTGGTTTCTCATCACGATAACACTAGACCTCGCACATCTCTAATCACTCAGCAAAAATTAAGAAAGTTTGTCAGGAAGGTGATAATGCAAAATCGTAATTAATATATTATAATAATAATAACATTTATTTCCCAAAGTTACATATACATTTGGCGTGAAGTTTTAATCTAGTCTCCACACTAGGCTGAGCCTGTCCTGTGGAGGTCAATACCTTGTTTACAAAATAATTATACTTTTACATGTTGGCACTACGTTCATCAAAATCCAAATCCAATATTAAATAATCCTAATAAATATTGTATCATCATCATCATCAGCTCATTAAACGTCCCCACCGAGGAGCACGAGCCTTCCCGTATAGGTGTTTAGCCTTAGTCGTCCATGCGGACCCAGTGCGGGTTGGACGACATCACGTAACACTTTTGAATCTCATCGCAGGCGTGCGCAGGTTTCCTCACTATGTTTTTCCTTCACCGTAAGAGCGTCAGATAACGTACATATAATTTTGCTAATTCGAAATCACATTGGTACGTGGCGGAATTTGAACCTGAGCCCTCCCGGTAGGAGAGCAACAGTCCACGCCATTGAGCCACCAACGCTTAATTAAAACATTTAATGACCATTAATCACGAAACCTTGAAGCTCGCATGTGAACACAACAATACGTACGGTATTTTGTGGGTTACTCATAACTTTGCATGAGTTGGTGTTTACCGATAGGCTAGACGCCTGCAGTATACGAGTGTCAACAGAGTGTAATCTGAAATCTGTGATAGAGTGTAACCTTAAAAAATGTATCATTGCCTTATTTGCAAATCAATACTTACTGTTTGTGTATCTGCACTCATGTGTTTTATGTGTTTTAACTACTTTGTTAATAAGAAGCACCTACTATATGTAACGTTTCCGCAGTATTGTCATCATTTCATCTTTTGCGTACAATTTGTGTAGAATCAGTGTGTTTTTAAGTAGTTGTTGCCACTCTCTATTCACTATGTATTATTAATCTGTGGTAAATGATGCTGGTGTAGAAATATAGTGCGTTCACAGTTATTTTACCTCTAGCTGTATGTTGGCTACAATGATGTATGGATGCCATATTTGGTCCTTACTTTTTCCCTTAGATTTATTATTTGTTATTTCCACTATGTGAAATAAATGTTTCAATTCAAATAAATACTTTATTTAAAAAACAAAATTGTGTGTACTAAATATAATTAATAGTTTGTTTAATATTTAAGTCGAAAGAAAACCACTATAGTAATAATAATTGTTACTTGTGATTTTACGACTAAATATATCTAATTCATTTGGAATGGACATTCCTAATTTGAAAGCGACGAAGCAATATTTGTTAATCGTAATTGATTTTATATTATTAAGAAATGGGTATTGATATACATATTATATAAATATATTACTTTTTTATTCTCGTTTTAAGAGAAGCTGCAACCTTAGTTCGTGATGGTATTAACAGTATTTTCAGATAATCTTGAAATATAAAATATTATGAACTCGATCATTTTATATTTCATAACATACCTGATATAAATTATTTATTGCAATCCATCATTTTTTTATTTAACGTAGCAAAATATTAAAATTATATTAGTTAAAACACACATTATCAAATTAAAAAGGAAACATTGATTTTGCATATAGATTATTCACAATATGAAAGTCCACACTGCACCATGGAAACTGGCAAAAAACTTATTGTTGGCAACACTATTTCACACCTCAGTCATGGCGGCAAACCGTACACGATAAGATTTAAAGAAGGTTTAATAAGTTTTACTCGCTTTTTCCTTTGCACGCCTAGCATAATTATCTAGCATGCCTTGAATCTTTTTTGACAGGATTAAGTCTTAATTATTACTGAAACATTATAGAAATGGATAAATCTGACAAGACAACCGGAACAGAAAATACCAACTTATACAAAATGTACGCTGACATCTGTCACAAGTAAAATAACTGTGAACGGACTGAAGCACTTTTTTCATGTTATTTGTAGGTAAATATTGTTCTAAATTTTTTTTTTACCCAAATAAAAAAAACAGATGAGCACCCTCCGATTACAGCGGTAATTACAGATTTGAAATTTTATCAATTGGGATTTAAGTTATTGAAATTCGACAACCCATTTGGTGTAATGGTTGAGACGTTGGTATGGCTACAACAAGAGATCCAAATCCGATCCCCGGGCAGTACAAAAATTTGTGCATGAACATGTCTGTTTGTATTTCTCTGGATGTCTTCTATGTATCTTTATCAGTTGTTTAGTACCCGTAATACAAGCTTCACGCTTAACTAGAAGCTAGAAGGCGCAGTGTAAAAAAATACTAGAATTCTTCGATACATTGTCATCCCCAGTTTGTGTTAGCCATGGACGTAAATTACGGAACTTTTCACAAAAATTACATGAAACGTGTTCCCAAAATGACAGCCGCTGTGCTGGAAACTTATTTTAGTGTTATAATTAACATAATAGGTATATTACATAACTTTCTCTTATAGGTACCTGTTAGTGTTGTCGAACTATAGATAGCTTAGTTTAACGCAATAGTATTGAGACATTGCAATACTATCGATAGTGTCGGCTTTGTAAATTACACCAATTATCGGTGTGGTGGCAATATTATTGCTCAAAATTTGAATGTCGATAGTGAAAAACTATCGATAGCATCGATAGTTAGTATAATTTAAAAAGCCAATACTATCAATTGTATCGATACTATCAATATCATAAATAACTCCATAGAAATGTATAATTATATGTCGCTGGCAAGTCTGTACCAATAAATAAATAAATAAATTATATGTATGTCTACATTGAGCTACGATACTGACGATCAGGGCCGGATCTAGGGGGGGCAGACGGGGGCACGTGCCCCGGGCGGCACGGTCAGGGGGCGGCAAACCGACTAATGGACCACTCATCATTTACCTTACTTGCCCGCGGAATAAATAATAGTACAAGTGCATGGCCATAGAAATACGACTGATAACCGGAGCGCGGAGTAAGGCATGTTACTGAACCATTACATTTTTTTGCATAGTTCTAAATAGGCGCCCGCAGATCACGGTCAGCAGGCGGGTGCAGCTGCGATCTGAGGAATGACGCTGTATACGAAAACTCTCTCGTCGATCTCTATACAGGGCAGCAGTGTATTATTTCAAAGTTACGTAGTTATTTCTCTATGTTAATTGATGCCAACTTAGCTGCTTTAAAGCTATATCATTTTCATGATGGACAGCTACAATTGAAAAAAAAAAAAATAAACAATTAAGCTCCTTTTACTTGCATCAAGCGACCACGTTTTTTAAGAAAATATACAAAATAAATTGGAAATAAAACGCCTTTTTCATCCAGTGTGACTTCGAAAAAGCTGAGGCGAGTAGTCTTATTTCATTATAGAACTTAATTGATTAATATCAATACCAATAATTGATAAATTGTAACTTTTTAATGACATTGCTTTTTTGCCGAGGTTAGGATGGTTATGAAACAGCTTAAGCGTTATTAGACCCCCGCTACGACGGATATACCGCAGAGCTTTTGAAAGTAGGGGGCACGCCAGTGCTTAAGACCCTTCAGAAGCTTTTTAATTCCGGAATCGGTGATGGTGCGACACCAAAGGTGAGGAGCAATGGCGTGGTGGTGTTCTTCTTCAAGAAAGGTGATTAAACCTTTTCCCTCTCTATTCAACCTATCGCAGTCCACTGTTGGACATTGGTCTCATTTTGCGCCAGATATTCCGGTCCTCCGTTTTTCTCATCCAGACTCCACCAGCGACTTTTCGCAAGTTGTCGGTCCATCGGGCCGGAGGGCGTCCTACGTTACGCTTGCCAAGACGCGGTCTCCGCTCCAGAACTCGTCTGCTCCAACGGCCATCGGTTCTGCGACATCATTACCCACTGCCACTTCAGTTCGCTAATCTGGCGAACTATGCCGGTAATTTTAGTTCTTTTGCGGATAACATCATTTCTGATTTTATGTATAAGAGTCTCCCAACATAGCACGCTCCATCGCTCGTTGAGTAACTTTGAATTTCTGAACCAATCCGCAGTCAGTGTCCATGTCTCATCTGCGTATGTTGGTATGGGTAGGACGTATTTCTCAAAGACTTTTGTCCTTAAGCGTTGCGGAATCGTCGACGTGAAGATCTGATGTAACTTGCCTGATGCCGCCCAGCCCAAATGAATCCTCCTACTAGCTTCCCTTCCGAAATTGTGCCGGTCAAGTTTTAGCCCAAGTAAACTTATTCTTGGACAATCTGGAGAAGGACGCCACCGACGCTTATCAGAACGCTACCGGTCTATAATTCTTCAAGAGAGCTTTATCACCCTTCTTAAAGAACGCTTGTGGACCACGCTTCCAGTGTAGTTCCCAGGTAGATGACGGCATTAAAAGAGCTCACCTAATGTCCTAAGGATGGGTTGTCCACCGGTGTTTAGGAGTTCTGTCGTAATACCGTCATCCCACGGGGCCCTTTCATTTCTCAGTTGCTTCAGTGCTGCACTCAAGCAACTGAGAAATGAATTCGCTAACGTCAACATCCGGCATATCCTACGTACAATGGTGCCTTAGTAGGGCACGTAGATCTTCGCTGTCTTCGGTCTGTACTGATGAGCGCTCGACAAATCCATAGAATTTCTCAACCTCTTCCAGGATCTGTTGGCGTAATGTGAGTAGTTGGCCATCTGCTATATTAAGCTTCACCAGAATGCTCCTGCCAAGTGGTTTTTGGAAAACTTTGGGCCCCCTGTTCTCCTTAATAAGGTCCTTAATTAACCTTGTATTGAAATAGTAGAATTCTCTGCGAACGAGTTTTCGTATCCGCTTGGAGAGAGCCTAATATTCCGGGTATGATAAGTTAAAGTCAAAATTCATTTATTTAAATTAGGCTTACAAAAAGCACTTATGAACGACAAAAATTTACAAAAAAAAACAAATTTATTTCTTTGAACTGTTCTTTAAGAGAGTCACGTGGTCTAAGGTTGTAGATAAAAGCTCTTTTTGTAGCACAAATATTGTATCAATGTCGGCAGCCGTACCCCACAACGGTAGACCATACGACATTACATTATAAAAATGACTAAAATAAACTAATCTTGCCGTTTTTACATCTGTTACGAGTTATCTTAGATATTAAAAGCTTATTGAAGAATTAACGACCCATTACGATATTGTGCCACATCTTCAAGTTATTCTCCAGAGTCATTATGATCCGTCTCGCGCATATGTTTGACGATTTCCAGCCCTCCGAACAAGCCGGGTTCCTCAAAGGCTTCAGCACCATAGACTACATATTACATACGCTGTGGCAGGTTATACAGAAGAGCGGAGAGTATAACTGACCATTATGTTTGGCGTTTGTGGACTATGAGAAAGCCTTCGATTCGATCGAGACTTGGGCTGTGTTTCATTCCCTCCAACGGTGCCTGACTTGACTACTGCTATATCGAATTGTTGAGATGTTTGTACGAGAGCGCTACTATGTCAGGCCGAGTACATGAAGAGCTTACCATTGGCACCGAGGAGTAAGACAAGGAGATGTAATATCTCTGAAACTGATCACAGCTGCGTAAAAAGTTGCAGCTTTGTCCAAATGTCAATCAATTTGAGGACCTATTATATAAATTAGTGAAATAATATAGGATGATAAAGGTAAAATAAATAAAAGAGGGCGGGGGCGGCATTTCTAAATTTTTGCCCCACCCAAAAAAATTGAAGATCCGGCGCTGCTGACGATAGTATGCGGTGTACCATACTATTGCGTTTAACTAAGCTATTGATAGTATCAATTGATTTAATTCAAGTATAGCACCTCTTAACGCGATACATTTTATCGTACTAAAAAATTATCACAATATTATCACGTTAAATGCGTTAGACGTTTGGACCAGCATTACACGCGCATAAGTTTGTAAAATCCATCTTCCACATTACAGTCGTGCTTTCTCCACTTTTGTTGGTTCTTCCCTGGACAGGACGATGGCGGTGTGATAAATCTGTGGCGTGGAAAAACACTATTGGTAATCACAAATGTTTGTGCGAGTTATCTTTTGCATAATTCCAATGCCATCATTTCACATCATCTACGTATATTCTATAGATAGAAATAGAATTGGAGTGCCTGTTTGTGATATAGTACTAAAGGTTTTTACTAAATGCATATGAATAAAACACAGACCTACCAGTACCAATATCTCAATATTATGAAGATATCCTTCTATTGAGGTTGTCTGGAAGAAATCGCTCTTTAGCGATAAGACCACTTTGTTTGTACACTTTTTGTTCTGTTTTGTTTCCACTTGTTATGTGCAATAAAAGTTTATTATTAGCCTAGCCTATTCTATTCACCTATCGAGTCCACTGCTGTGACATAGGTCTCCCCATTTCGCGCCAGATATCCCGGTCCTCCGCTTCCTCATCAGCCTCCACCAGCGACCTTTCGCAATTATTACCTACATAAAAATATTTTGCGGAACAACAGCCCACAGCAATTAAGCCACGACCATCGATATATATTTATTTAGACATAATTCAATTCCAAAGTCACACAACATCAACCATAATAATTAATTAAATTGCAGTAAGGAACCTTAGACTTGTACGTCTTTGTCTTGATTTCATTACTTTTTAGAGATAATCAAGCAGCTCCATCGAGACTTGGCTAGATTTTTACAGAATGTTTTTGTGGTGCTATTACTATTTATATACTAGCATACTTTACGGCGCATATTTCTATTCGGTTTTTTAGGTTTATAAAATTGCCTAGTTTCATTAATAACTGATTTCTAACCATAATTTAAATAATAAAATCACGCGTTATAATAAATTCCGAAATTATTTATTCCGAATTTGAAAATAATAGTTTGGTACTTGCTTATAGGTATAGATAGGGAGCATTCAACAAGTTAAAATCAGCCTTGAGTGTTGAACTGCTTACTAGACTACGGTAGATAATTATTTCATGTTGCAATGAAGCGTACGTACATTGACAGCACTGTCATTGCTGTAAAATGTCATGTTAAACGGACCGCTCAAGCCGCAAAGCGCGCCACACGAAATGTCACCGTGCTGGCCGGTGCTTTTGACTGCCTTTGACCGCACTAGCTAATACGATGCTACGTAAAAACTATTTAAACGATTGTACTATATCAAATATTTTTGATTATTGGCATCTATTATTGTACTCAAGCTCGTATTCAAGGAATATTTTTAAGAGTTTTGGTCGTCGTCCAGCCTCATTTGACACGACATAACTGGCCGACTATAAGTATACACTTTCAGACTTAGAAAAAGACATTAAGCAATTGACTAGACTTGAACTAGACCATCCTAGGACAGACTAAATGAATTGAGACAAGCAAGAGGCGAAACGACGGTACGACGGAAGGATTAAGAATCATAGTCTTATTATTTCCGCCCTTTCTGTTCATGAAGGTTTACAAATAAAATGGTCAATCAATAAACCATGCATTCCATGAGCAATGATGCATTCCTCAGTAAATCATTTGGAGCACGGGAGTGCTCCTGTCAAGATGAGCCAATCAAAGTACACTACTAACATTTTCTCGAAGTGTCTTTTTTTGAATTTGAATAGATTGGTTTCCGATGTCATAGATTTAGAAATAGCACGCTAATTCTATTCTATGGATGTACCACATAGATTTTTTTTTTAATTTGTTGATAAGATTTCGTTACTAACTTATTAAAGTATCAATCGTATAGCTCTAACAATATAGAATTTACTGATATCTCAAATACGCCGATTTCGTCACCGACACTTATGATCATCAAAATGTTTGGCTACTTCCAAAAGTGCTAGAAAGCTGAAATTTGGTATGTGACATAAGTTTAGTGTACAACCAACAAAAAATCAAGAAACTTGTAACTTTATCGAATTGTTCATTTGCCTACGAAGAGTTAGTAATTCGGTTTTTTTATTATTTTGGTTTTTACACCATTTACTACGAAATACATGTTCTTTTCTGATTTTTTCGAACTATTACGACTAAAAATTTGCAGTAGTCCGGTCAACGAGGACTCATTTGTATATAGCGGACGCGTATTTTCCTTTAATCGCTAAAAGAGTTGTTTCGATGCATCGAGATTATTTGCCACTACATAATTAAATATTTTCAGTTCAGAAGCCATCTTAGTCTCGTAATTCCACAGACCGTCTCCCGTTCTAGCTGCATATCAAAAATATAGCTATACAAATCAGCCTCCAGACGTCTCCAACATGGATTGCATATTGAGTGAATTTCCGTGTTCCTATTGCGGATTTATAACATATTCCAAACATCGCTTTCCGTTGAAGCATTGTCAATAAGATTTCTATAGATATGGTTTTAAGAGTACGCGCTATAATTCATATTCCATGGTTTTAATTTGTTACATTCATTCATCCTTATTCAATGAAAGTGTGTATGTAAAGTACCTATCAAAACATAAATGTGAAATGCCAAGTTCAAGTAACAAAAGATTTGATTTGATATTGATTAGTTCAATGGGTAGTATGGGGCGGTCTAGATTCACAATTGAATTATTACTTTGAATTTATACAATTGAATTATATGCGTCTGCTCCTGAAATATATTGCAGGCAAGACCACAAAATGTTGTCTGCTTAATATTCATCTATTGTGTGGTAAGCGTCTTACACATTTTTAAATGAGTTCATTGTGCAAACGTAGGAAAGTTTTGGATTTAGGTTTCGCCTCAAAAATTTTTACCCACAGCATAGATTGTCCACCACTCTTACATAGATTTAAATTCCGTGTGCCGGTAAGACATCCACGTTACGCTATAACCCCCCTTAAAGCTCCATTAAGAAAACCTGTTTTCGGCTCTAATTCCCCGATTGCTAGGCTTTGTAGATTACTCAATGAATATAGTGACATTGTCGATATTCATCACGACTCACCTGCCAGGCTCTGTAGTTTAATAAAAAATGCATGGAGTGACATCCGTCTTTTAGTGCATAGATATATTTATCTACATATTTGTGATAAATACGTTTTAATTTATTTTAATATTAAGTAGGAAAATAATGTATTGAATTGTTATTTTTTCGCTTTACTTTGTAACATAAATACTCTGTTTTCTTGTTACACTCTTATTGTGCATGTTGTGTTTGCCTATAATTGTTTATGGCAATAGTAATTGTACTGGTGTGTGTTTTTACTTTTTAAAGTGTGATTGTACACAAACGTTGGCAATCCTAAAAAAAAAAAAAATCCTATAATAAAGAAAATATTTAAAGTTATGCAAGAGTAAATCAACTATTTTGACGCACTTTATTAAAATACTTTGTACAATTTCCAACAAAAGATTTCCCTACTTTGTGAAAGTCGAAAATTCGAAACGGCAAGTTTGTTTTTATTCCTGGTGTTAAAGTTATTATGATAACTGTTTTTTCTTCTAAAATATGGATATTACGTTTGTTATCGTAAATATATTGCGATGTGGCTGTCAACATATTTATTTCTTCAAAATATGTACAACTAGTATTGACTGCGACTTCACTCGCGTTAGTTCGAAATAACACCGTTTCCCCTTTCCAGGTCACAAAAACAAAATATTATATTACGTTGTAGATGATAGAATACACCATTCTATCACTATTTAGCTTCTTACCTTAAAAACTGCGAAAAGTGTTATATCACATTTCGCCACTCTTTAAGAGTTTGTGGACAGAGAATAATAATTGTAGAATGTACAAACAAAGTTCAACCCCCTATTTTAGGGGAATGGAGGATTTGAATAAGACAGTAACCTGTCACTCTCCGTCCGTTCGTGGTCAAAGAAACTATAACGAAAGAACAAAAGAAGATTTCTACATCAGCAACACGGCTAAAGATTCCAAACGTAGTTCCATTAAACTAAGTTGACTACATTAAATAAAGCGCAACCAGCAAAAGTTACAAAACCTACCACAGACACATTAATCGTCTCGTACTTACCGAAACAGGTGTCGTTGCATTGTGGCCGTTATTCCGTTGACATAAGGATCACAGGAGGCGAAATACTTAGCCTTTGAACGGGACTGCGGTGAGATTGCATTCTGTTCATACTGCGCTCATCCCAGGTCGGGAGGTAACGCTAAAAGCTACCCGGTGTAAGGTATAAGCGTCTTTAACTCGAGTTTTTAAGCATTTTTCTCTAATTTTCGTTGAATTTCACTTTTAAACCACCCATTTGGTGTAATGGTTGAGACGTCAGCTACTTCACCAGGGGATCCGGGTTCGATCCCGGGCAATACAAACGTTTCGTGCATGAACACGTCTGGTTGTAACGTACTAGGTTTCTATGTATAATATATACGTATTTAGAAAAACATGGCTAGAAGTATGTTATCTTATTTAGTACCTTTAACACATTCATATAAACTTAGCGGTCGTTCACCATCTGATTACTGACCACTGCGATAGTTCCTTGACTTATGTGATCGACATACGAACGCACTGACCGCTACACCATCATTTTTAATGTAAATAAATGCAAATATGCATAGAAACACCATTAAATTTCTTTATTAGCGTTTCACATTATTCTAAATGATTTCAGATTTTCGAATTCATCAAGGGAAGTTTTGGAGTAGCGCCAATAGCTGACAAAGTAAAGAAAACATTTGCGGTGTAGAGTCACGTTCAGGGACGTCCCGACTTCTAATGACCATATGGTAAAATATTCCCTAAAATTACCAGAGACAAAACGTTCGTATGGAAGACCAACAGCCTCCTGGTTGACGACGTTCTTAAAAGACCTAAAAGATAATCATTTGAAGAAAGACGTAGCGCAAAATCGTGAAAATGGAAATGCAGGCAAGGAAGCCCACTACAAGTAAATGGGAAAAGGTCTAGGCAGAAGAAGAAGTATTTCAGATTTTTTATCTATTAATATACAAAATAGATTACAACCAAGAAAAACATTATTTGATCAAGCAATGTACATAACGGGATTGAAATCGAAAATTATGTATGCCTCAGAGCTTAAAACTAAATTTATACACACTAAAGAGCGCTACATTTAATAAATTAGATTAAATTAAAATAATAATAAAGTATAAATTTAGTTACACATATGGCATATAACGCGAATATATTAATATTGCGAAGAGATTCGAAGGTTGTGTGTGAAGTCGTCCAATCCGCACTGGGCCCGCGTGGACGACTAAGGCCTAATCACCCTATACGGGTAGGCTCGTGCCCCTCGGTGGGGACGTTTAATGAGCTGATGATGATGATGGCATATAACAGTTTGATCTAGGTATAATATTATTAGATACTATTGCAAGAATTCATAAAATAAAATAGTTACAATAAAATTAAATTATATTAAACTTGGTTATTATGTTTTGAACACAGTCAACATCCAAATTGTTAATCAATCGGACTACCGGAAGAAAAAAGAAAGAAATCGTTAGTTATTGGCCGTCTTTAATCTATTGGGGGGCCCTGGGCATATGAGAATAATGGGGCCCCTATGAATTTGAAAGAGGGGGGGAGGGGCTCAAGAAATCTTATGTATGCTTTCATAGGATCGAATCTCAAAAAATACAATAATAATCCTTACGTAATTAATGAATGGGCCCTTGTATTTGATCTTGTATGCACGCCTGCGAAGAGATTCGAAGGTTGTGTGTGAAGTCGTCCAATCCGCACTGGGCCCGCGTGGACGACTAAGGCCTAATCACCCTATACGGGTAGGCTCGTGCCCCTCGGTGGGACGTTTAATGAGCTGATGATGATGATGATGATTGATCTATGAGGAGGACCCTATGGTCGGGGGCCCTGGGCATTTCCCAAAGTGCCAGTGGGAAAGAGGGGCTTGGTTATTGAACAGTAAGTAACGATTTCATTCTTATTTCATCTGGTATTTATGTCATTAGAATATGAGCTATTTATTGCTGTACTATTGATATCGTGATATTTTTTTCCGCTTACAGTCGATACCTTCGTCTCCGGCGTGTGTAAATCACGGTGGATCATATGAATACGGGAGAGGCCCTTCATTCAGCGAACAGCGGCTCGTTACCGGCCGACTCGAATGGAACTTTTGCAACGCAACACTCCCCTACGTTCCCCAGGAGACTGTTCTGTGATTTGAGTACCAACAAATGCGCATTTTGTTTATGAAGAACTGAGTTTTAAAGTAAATCGATCGTTTTAACGACCATTTGGTGTAATAGTCGGCTACTAAACCAAGGGTTCCGGGTTCGATCCCGGGTCAGTAAAAATATTTGTGTGCATGAACATGTCTGTATTAGTCTGTCTGATATTTATCCGTTGTTAAGAACCCATACTTAGATTATTGTTTCATCATCATCATCAGCTCATTAAACGCCCCACCGAGGGGCACGAGCCTACCCGTATAGGTGATAGGCCTAAGTCGTCCACGCGGGCCCAGTGCGGATTGGACGACTTCACACACAACCTACGAATCTCTTCGCAGGCGTGCATGAAGGTTTCCTCAAGATGTTTTCCTTCACCGTAATAGCGTCGGATAACGTACATATATTTTTCGAAAATTCGAAAATACATTGGTGACGTTTACGTATTACGTGTCGGGATTTGAACCTCAGCCCTCCCGGTAGGAAGGCGACAGTCCGCACCACTGAGCCACCGACGCTCTCAATTATCTCAGATTATTGTTTACAAGTTGTTAATACATACATTTCAAGACAGTAAAAGAGTAACTTCATACAATCATACCTATAAATAGAAATCATACTATAATAGATTCACAGTAAAATTCGTTTCTTAACCTCCTGTGGCTCTGCGTCATATATATATTACATAAAACTAGTCGGGAATAAATAGTCCATAGTTATCCACCATCCAGTGAATTTTGTTAAAACTGTTTCTGTTTAACGAAGCTAAGTAGTCTTGCGCTATTACAAAACCTTCCATTGGTTAAAATAACGTCATAATAATCTTTATTTGCTAATTGGAAGTGAAGGATGTCGTTATGGTCATATGCACGTGGTAAGTTATTTTGATTTTTTCACAAATATCAAGACATAATTTGCAT
>PQWD01009502.1:0-30097 GCA_019425675.1 Leucinodes orbonalis
ATTATGAGTAAGTACAACAATTTTGAAGTATCAAGCTCAGTAGGTAGGTATAGGTGCTAATTTCAAGTTATCTTATCTCGAGTGAGCTCATAAGCGACATCCATATAGATGGCGCTCGCTTCGCGCCAAATCGAATTTTAACGTCGCCATTGCTTAGCTGAGTTGCCAGTACTGTGGAACGTTATTTTGGTATTGCAATATGTAAATATTAAAATACCTTTATAATTATTAATCTTAACATGGATTATTTAAGGGGAAGACTTATACAAGCAATAAACTAATTGGATGCACAATCTCTCTCAAAAAGTGTCCGCGGCAAGTCTTCAACACGAAATTGTGGAATCAGTTGCTGCCGGAGATATTTCCTGAGCGATACGACCTGGCGACCTTAAAAAAAAGAGCGTATGTCCTGTTGAAAGGCCGGCAACGCATTTCAGTGCCCTCTGGTATTGCAAATGTACATGGTCGGCGGTGTCATTTACCATCAGATGAGCCGTTTGCTCATTTGCCTGCTATAGCATAAAAAAAATCTGCCCGTCGCGTCATTTGGCCAGAATTTTCATTCATACTCACGTCGCTTACTACATGTCCAATGACATCGTAGTGTGCTCGTGATTTGGTGTTATTAAAGGATAGTAATACCCGCAGCGCATTTTCATCTGCCGCGCAAGTGAGACGTATAATATAATTATTAATTAACTAATTATAATGATATACTTAATCAATATTAAATTTTATATAACTTTAATTATTATATATTATAATTATTATTAATTAGTTAATTATAATTAATGCATTAAGTGCATAGCGTCGTTGTTCCTTTTTTTCGAACTAAATACTGCTGTTGGCCGCAGATGGCCTTTTGACAAGCGCAGATGGCTCTCAGCCTTAAAATTTACACAACGAGCCTAAGGGCGTCCCCGGATAGGACTCGAACCTCGGCTTAGGGCGTTGCGGGGAGATGGTCGTTGCACCTAAATGCTACGTAGTATAAGTCTGGAATTAGTTCTTTTTGGCAATAGGTAATAAAAATAACCTGTTCCGATGTTCCATTTGGAACAAGTTAGGGGCGAGTCAGAGATTGAAACGTCCACCACTTTAGCTGGCGTAACTGTTTAAGCTCAGACTTTTTAATAGGGGTATTCATGTTCGTCGGGTACTATTTTATGCTATAAAATAGTGATTTATCCATAGATATAGTATATACAAGATACACAAAGGCGGCTTAGAGGCATGACAAAAATATTGAAGTAAATATGTGTTGGTGAATGTCTACGTGTAAGTTCCAAATAGTGTTGTCCACGCTAAAAGTTCTTATTATAGATTATGATGTAAATCAACGGGTCTCTTTTCGTACAGAAACCAAGAAAATCATGGGTATTTTAATCCAGATGAATCTGAATCATCAGCAAACCTATAATTGTTTACAACTTATAACGACGGTGACGATGGTGGCCAGTACTTAGTTACTTTGAGCTAATATCTGCGATACCTCCTGAGCTCGGAGGAACTGAGATATTAATTTAATTAAATGCTGTGAAGGGAATTTGTTTCAAATGAAATACTCGTGATAAATAACATATTTATTTGTATAGGGATTAATACTATGTTTATGAGAACACCTTCGCAAATAATGCATTATTTTAGATAAATTTAAGAAGTTATTGTGAGCTAACCTTTAAAGATATGACATTCTGTCATGCTGTCACGTTCTTTTTTAGAACTCTCATACACGACTTTTGCGAAACTTTAACCGTTTTCACAGCGCACGCAGCGGAAAGCTCTATGTAGGAAAAATGTTCAATCATTATTTCTTACTGCTCCACACTATTGTTTTTAGTACAGCGTATATTCTTTATCGATAAATAAGAAATCTAAAACAGAAATATTTTTTCTAATTGGTCCAGTAGTTCCTGAGATAAGTAAGTTTAAACAAACAAACTCTTCAGCTTTATAATATCAGTATAGATACATTAAATTAATTAACTCAATACTTTTAAATTATTTTATTTATTACCTTCTCAATATAACACTTTTTTGAGATGTGTTCGTATCGTTTCCTTGCTTAATTTACAATTCATTCGCAAGTTTAATTCTAAGATAAGCATAGTTTCTATTAAGAGTTTAATCTGGTCTATTTTAAGTCCGCATTCATTTTTCCATCAATGCTGAACTGTATGGAAACCTGAAAAAACGAAATTTATTTACCAATATGTATGTTTTATATCGATTGTAATGACGTCACCGCTTTGTCAAGCACTAGCGTAAACAAACAATTTGCTATTTTATACATTGTTTTCGCGAATTTAAATAAAAACACTATTTATACTCAAATATATAAATGGAAAAATATTATATATAGGAAACTCATATATTTATAAGCCAATTTTTAGCTGAAATTAGGTAAAAAATGGTTCGTAAAATTCCAATGATAAAATCGTATTTACCATGGAATATATGTATGTGTAAATTCGGATTATTTCGCCTAGTAGCGTTGCATCCAGGTACAGTACACGACACCATAATTGTATTAAATAATAATTACAATATTAATAGAATAATTAGCAAAATATTTACAATTTTCACTGACACTGACAACACCGGGCCGCTTTGGGCTCTTAGTCGCGAAAAACAATAACATATTTCTATATTTTCTCTGTCTCTTTTTCTCTCGGGCGTTCAGAATTGATTAAGGACCTCTCACTCCACGCTTTGTGTATCTTGTAAGCGAAGCGCGCTAATACTAAATCTATGGATTTATCACAAAAGTGCCCCTTTATATGATAGCCAAAACTACATAGTTTATTAGATGAGTATTCACTTACTTTTTAACTACCTATGAACAATTGAACATAGATCCAATGTTATGTTAAAAGCAAGATGCAAACTCATGAACTATATCTAAATTCACGTGCTATGGGTTGACTTTGTATTAAAATAAGCGGGAACAGACAAATAGGCCGGGGTCCGTACTGATGTTCCACGCGGAACAAGTAAGGGGTAGTCCGGAGTATTGAAACAACTGTACTCGTTTTGCTCACGTGACATTTATAACTAAATTTATAAAGTTTAAGTTTAAAAGGCTACGTCTGGGAAGCAAAATTTCCGTTATAGTCATTTGATGCTAATTATTTTTTTATAACAAAGGTCATCCCAAAAGGGGCTTTGTATAAAAGTAGTTCATAAGAAGCTAATTACTCAGATGTTTACTATAGCATTGCTGACCATATGAACATAAATCTAATGCATAATGTTAAAGTCAAGATGCGAACTCACGAGCTACGTCTAATTTACTATTTATAGGATGACATTGCAGTGGAACAGCGGGAACAACCAAATTGGTCGGGACCCGTTCCGATGTTCCGCGCGGAACAAGTTAGGGGCGGGTCGCAGTAATTGAAACCACGATTGATACTCGTTTTGCTGACGTAGCTCATTGAACGTTTCAAATTAATGTAAGTATTTTTAAAATTTGGTATTTAGTTGAATTGTGTTTGGTTTGGTGTCTGATATTCCTAGGTGCCCTTTGAAATTAGATTATTGCATTTTGATTTCAATTGATTGATCATAAGGTACCCAATGAAAATAAATAAATGGATTTTGACATGACCAATTTTTTTGTCGTATCTATTTTATAATAAATAATAATAATAATAAATATCTACTGACATGCACACAGCGCCATCTTATCCCAAGCTGAACATTTAGCCTGTAATATGGGCACTAAACAACGGATAAAGATACTTATATATTTTTTTTTATAAATACATACATATTATACAAAGAAAACACCCAGACCATTACAAACAGACATGTTCATGCACACAAATAGCGTACTGCCCGGGGATCGAACCCGGAACCCTTGGTGTAAAACCCGACGTCTCAACCGTTATGCCAAATGGGTCGTCATATCAATCACTACTTTGTAAGAAACGTTAGGATTTCAATTGTATCTTGATTATTGGTCACAGGATAAACGATACTCGCACTTATTTACTCATATGTATTTGTTGATGAGAAAGGGTCGGTAGAGTTCGGTCGTGTAGATTCAGAAGCTTTAAATCTAATATCATTTTCACAGCGCAAAGCTTATTTTGTCGTCTTGGCAACATTGTTCATGAAATGTTTTTGGTGGGTTTGATTTCTAATGTCACCATCATCAGCTCATTAAACGTCCTCACCGATGGGCACGAGCCTACCCGAATAGGGTGATTAGGCCTTAGTCATCCTCGCGGGCCCATTGCGGGTTGGACGACTTCATGCACAAACTTTGAATCTCTTCGCAGGCGTGCGCAGGTTTCCTCACGATGTTTTCCTTCACCGTAAGAGCGTCGGATAACGTACATATATTTTCCGAAAATTCGAAAACACATTGGTACGTGGCGGGATTTGAACCGCAGCCCTCCCGGTAGGAGGGCAACAGTTCACACCATTGAGCCACCGAATATAATGTTATGATTTCGAATTTGTTTTATGGTCGGCTCAAACCATATTTCAACTCACACACATTATGTACATAAAAGCAATGCGTAAATCAATTTGTAGTAGCACAAGCAGTAAAGCGCTTACACGGCTTAAATTTACGACCTACGCCATTAATTTTGTGTCACAAAAACTACCCTGACCTGGTTTGGCATGACACCGACTGCAATCTTCCTCAGTTCCACCCCAGTATCCCTCAATAAAGGTGCATTTACTCCTACCCTTGTTTTACTAGAGTTTGCGCCTGTAATGCTTTGTGCTAAAGTCGAGATTTGCGTAATTCGAAATTCGTAGGTTTGTAAGACAGAATTTAATTTCGTATTTGCAGTTTGGGATATTAGAGCGACCTCAGCCGCTTACGTGGAGAATGTTTGGGGATTTGCAATCGGTTTAGTGTTCGTTAACTGGAATGATTTGACGGAGTAGTTTGCTCGTGTGGGGTACATTCAGACGCAAACTTAAACCCTTATTTATCTGAATATGTTTGTCTAAGATTTACAGAGAGAGTGCTCTGGTTCAATTTTATGATTTAATTTATCCAGGATCCAACCCACAAAATGAAAAATTTGAGATATTTAAGTCTGAAGTTTAAGTTTTATTTGCACATTAGTTATTGTATAATAAGTGTATATTATCAAAAAGGATTCAAGTGTATTGGATTTAATTATTATGGATATTTTTCATGGATATTTCTCTATATGAACACAAGGAGACTGAGTCGTTTTAGAGTAACTTAAAAACGTAAGGCCCATACATGTGGGATGGTAACAACCATCGATTAATATGTATATATTTTTGATAGTATTTATACTAAAGGCTAATTAACACCCCAGAGGCCAGTTTGGTATGCTTAACTCATTTTGACCTCCTTGTGGGTTGGATCCTTTTTCCGTAAATACGCACTTCACTTGGTGGTAGACTCGGTACTGAGTCATCTAGGTAGGTAGGTACCACCATAATGCCAGATATCGTCACGTGAAGAAGTGTTATCGACTTTTGAGTTTCAGGATGAGGGAAATTGTAGTAAAATTACCTGTCAAACAGAAGTGTTATTCACTTTTAGTAAAATTACCGAGAATAAGAGACTAATTTCTTTCAGTTGTTGGTCTCCTTTAATGCAATTCTGTCATAGTCAGGCGTATCACTTACCATCAGGTAAGCAACCTGACCAGGTCAGTCACACTTTTACATTTTATGACATAAAAAATGGTTATTCTATTTTGCATTATATGATATATCATTATAGGGAATGTGTGTGCCCGATGATGACTTAAGGAGTAGTGCGTTAGTTTGACCGGGTGAAATTACCGGGTATAAGAGACCTAACATCTGTTGTCTCCGGTGACGGGCGCAGTGCGGCATTGATGAAGGATAATAACTGTCTATCAGACAGTTATAAGAACCTCATCAGCTCATTATAATGTCCCCACTGACAGGCATGAGCCTGCTCGTATAGGGTGTATAGGCCTTAGTTGTCCACGCGGGCCCAGTGAGAATTGGCTAAATTCACGCACGACCTTTGAATTTCTTTGTAGGCGTGCGCAGGTTACCTCACGATGTTTTCCTTCACCGTAGGAGCCTCGGATAAATGTACATATTTCGAAAATTTAAGAAAATACATTGGTACGTGGTAGGATTCGAACCTAAACCCTCCAGATCGGAAGCCAACAGTCCACACCAATGAGCCACCGAAAGGCAAGTTAGGTTTCAAAAATTTTATGCTGTAATCGCTCATATGCTGATTCAATTTATTAAACAAAAAACCCTGTTTTATTATACTGTGAAGCAAATAAATTACTTTTATTTACGAACTTGTGCCGCCCCACGGAGCTTTTGACATTAGATAAATCAACAAAATATTAATTACTTCAAATTGGCGATAACAATGATTTGTTATCATAAGATTTTGCAATTTGTATTTCCCTGTTTTATAATGGTAGAGTTCTGATTAAGATATCGGCTATTACACGAACAGTCGCGTTTTTGAAGCCAATGTGGTGACCTCATAATGACATTACAGGCTGAATCTCCAGATTGTCTGAAAGGAAAGACAATTCCGTGCTTTGAAGGGGGCATAGGGTCCGCGTGGTCCCCATCCCAATCTCTCAAATTCCGACTTTTGATTGTAATAGTGCCGAAGAAGGCTTGCGCATATAACATATAACGTATGCAAAGCAAATATCAGAATGGTAGGTTAAGATGGTCAGCCGTTTCTCCTCTTCGACCTATCGCAGTCCACTGCTGGACATAAGTCTCTCCCATTTTGCGCCAGATATCCCGGTCCTCCACTTTTCTCATCCAGCCTCCATTTGCGACCTTTCGCAAGTCGTATATTCACTCTAGACTTGAAAGTGAAACGTCATCAATACTGGATAAATAAATCTGTGAAGAGATGATAATTCAGCCCAAGTAATCTATAACAACGCCCACAAGATAAGGAATATTAAGATATCAATTTAAAAATCATGAGCACATGCTAATTCACCAACCGTACCTGCGCCTACGCACTTCCGTTGTATTACACCATTGTAATAAAGGATCATTATTTTGTTCACCGCACTTTTCGGGTGACATGCATATTGCATTAGTTCTCATAAATATCACATGTGCTATACGGTTCTGAGGACATTAAGTGCTTCAGTCGGAACCACAATAATAATCTTTAATCTCATCAATAATAATCTTTAATAATAATCTTTCTTTTAATAATATTTATTTATTTCCAAAAAACAAAGCAAGTTCCATATTACATTTCGGGCTTATACAAATAAATTAGTTTTATAAAATAAAATAACAAATGTAATTATTAATTACAAAATTGTAATATATAATAAAATTTGAACTTTAAGGAGCGATTCTTTAGCAGCGGCCACTGCACTAGGCTTACGCCTGAAACGCAGGAACCCTAAACGATTACATAATTGTATTAACAATGGCTGGCTCGGTAAACAAACAAATCTATTGAAGGGAGCAGTTAGACGAGGAATGGAGAAATATATATCTATAAAATAAAAAAAAACACAATGAACTCTAAGGTAGTAAATGTCAGTCTCAATGTTTGTGTGTGTGTTTGTGTGTGTGTGTGTGTAATAGTATATAAGTATATAAGCACCCTAAATTATATTAATTCATATAGACATATGAATAAATGATAAATTTACATGTAGGAAAATATGACAATATACATAAATTTAAATAGAAGAAAGATAGAAGTCTTTATTTATTTATTTATTCTTTATTTCACACATAAATTGTACATAACAAAGGCAAACTTAATTCCATGTGGCATTCTCTACCAGCTAACCTTTAACTCGTCTCTTAAACAAGGAGACACTTGCACTATCGCGAATTGTAGAAGGCAGAGAATTCCACAGTCCTACTGCATGAACAGATAAAGAATACGAGAAGAAATCAGACTTATGTGCTGGAAATTTAAGAAGAGACCTTAAATGGGAGGTCCCATCCCCGGTCTCGGTCCCAACAAGGAACATCAGGTTGGTGTACAAAAGAAAACGATTCCTTAGATAGGAGGGATAAGTAGGGTTATAGAGGACATTATATAGAAGGCAAAGAATTCGGGTATTCCTACGTTGACGTATTGGGAGCCATTTAAGTTCAACCCGATAATGTGAAACATGGTCATATTTGTGAAGGCCATAAATGAACCGGATAGATAAATTTTGCAAACGCTCAAGTTTGTTCAATTGTTCCTCAGTAGCATCAAGGCAACAAACATCAGCATAATCTAATAAGGGTTGTATAAGGGACTGGGCTAAAGCTATTCTAGTAACCGTAGGTAAAAAAGCTCTGGAGACACTTCAAAGAATGATGAAATATGATGAATGAAACATGTTTTCAAAGATGTGAAATTCTATTTACGTGTTACAGTAGCACTCCATATATGAAAATAAGCAGTGCATACCCTGTGCGTCGAGACAACCCGGGAAAACGGAAACATATTACATGATTCCCACTTATTCGCCCATTTTCCTCTATATATTTGAAATCTCTACATATTTGATGTCATCAACAGCACTCAATTTGACAAAAATTCAAATTATTTATTATTTTTTCGATTAGTGTCACTCACTTTGCATACCCTACTCATAGTGTTCGAGCACGCCAGTGGGTGACAGTCAAAAATCTTTCATCGCAATCGTGTCTAGAATAGCAGGAACAGTTTGCCTACATCGCGCACAGAAAGCTTACAGCGCGTATATAAAATGCATTGAAAGGCTTCAATAAAATTCAGTCAGCTTTTCAAAATATTGCATCGAGTCTAGAAAAGGGTTCCGTCACAAAAATACAGTTTTTTCTCATCGAGAAACCGAGTTATCGCGCTTCTAAATCGTATTACCGGATATGGAAGTGTGGGCCAAGTGATAAGACTTTACTTGCAACACATACTAAATACATCTTACTTGACATTAACTATGTAATTTCAACCACGTATTATTCAATATCACCCTATACGTGTAGGCTCGTGCCATCGGTGGGGACGTTTAATGAGCTGATGATGATGATTATTAAATATCCACTATAAATAAATAAATATCCACTGACCGTAGCCTGTTTATCAGGTTTTTAGTTACCCATATTACAGCCATTCACACAGCGTCATCTAGCCCCATATTAAGCGCAAGCTTTTAGTTAGGGTACTAAACAACTGATAAACATACTTGTACACATTTTTTTTGTAAATACATACTTATTATATATAGAAAACATCCAGACCAATACGTATGTATGTATTTACAAAAAGTATATAAGCATTGGGCTTGCGTGATGGGTTACCGCCCATTCCTCTCATAGCTATGCTATGCGGGAGGCTATGCCCTACTGTGGCTACTGATGATGATAATAACTGTCAGTGGCTCAATGGTGTGGACTGTTGTCTTCCTAACGGAAGGGCGCAGGTTCAAATCCCGCCACGTACCAATGTGCTTTCGAATTTTCAAAATTATTTGTACGTTATCCGACGCTCTTACGGTAAAGGAAAACATCGTGAAAAATCCTGCGCACGCCTGCGAAGAGATTCAAAGGTTGTGCGTGAAGTCGGCCAATCCGCACTGGGCCCGCGTAGATGACTAAGGCCTATACACCCTTTACGGGTAGGTACGTGCCCCTCGGTGGGGACGATCAATGGCCTAATGATGATGATGTTAAAAAAATATCCACTGACATTCACACAGCGTCATCTAGTCCCAAACTAAGCATTTAGTTTGTAATATGGGTACTATAAAACTGGTGAACATAATTACAAAATATTTTTTTCAAATACATTTTAATACATAAAACACCCAGACTAAAACAAACAGATATATTCATGCACACAAATATTAGTACAGCCCTAGGATCGAACCCGGAACTCTTGATGTAAAAACAGACGCCTCAATTAATCACACCACGTGCGTCGTAAGCAATAATGATCACAGACATCTCAATACAATGATGAAACCAGTGTTGCCGGACTATCGATAGTTGACCTTGAAAATCATCTATACTAGCGATAGTATCGATAGCTTCATCATCATCATCAGCCTACTCTTGTCCACTGCTGAACATAGGCCTCTCCAATAGCACGCCACATATATCTGTCTACCATTTTCCGATGCCAACCGTTACCGGCCGTTTTACGGATGTCATCACTCCATCTTGTTGGAGGTCGATAGCTTGATAAACGCAATAGTATTGATACACTGCAATACTATCGATAATATCGTTGATTACACCAATTATCGATTGTATCGATAATTGGTGTAATCAACAAAGCCGATACTATCTTTAGTATCGGTAGGTGGTGTAATCAACAAATCCGATTATATCGATAGTATCGATACTATTGTGCTTCACTAAGCTATCGATAGTATCGATACTATCGATCGTGGCTATACTATTGATGAAAGGTTAACTATCGATAGTTGCAATACTATCGATGGTATTGCACTATCGATAGTATCGATAGTTGGTATAATCAACAAAGCCGATACTATCCGTAGTATCGATACTATTGTGCTTCACTAAGCTATCGATAGGCCGATCGATACTATTGCTTTTGTCCAATTCACAAAAATACTTACTGTTTGTGTATGCACTCATGTGTTTTATGTGTTTCACTGCTTTGTTAATAAAAAGTACCTGCTATTATGTAACGATTTCGCAGTCTTATGTCATTATATTTTTTGTGTACAATTCGTGTAGAATCAGTTTGTTTAAGGTAGTTGTTGCCACTCTCTTCACTATATATTTATTAATCTATGGTAAATGATGCTGGTGTAGAAATAGCACTTTTTCTATGTTATTTCTAAGCAAATATTGTTCTCATAATCATCAGCTCATTAAACGTCCCCACCGAGGGGCACGAGCCTACCCGTATAGGGTGATTGGGCCTTAGTCGTCCACGCGGGCCCAGTGCGGATTGGACGACTTCACACACAACCTTCGAATCTCTACGCAGGCGTGCATGAAGGATTCCTCACGATGTTTTCCTTCACCGTAAGAGCATCGAAAAACGTACATATATTTTCCGAAAATTCGAAAACACATTGGTACGTGTCGGGATTTGAACCTCAGCCCTCCTGGTAGGAAGCGACAGTACACACCATTGAGCCACCGACGCTCTCAAATATTGTTCTACATAGTTTTTTTTACCCAAAAATAAAAAAAACTATCGATAGAGTATCAATAGTCGACTATCGAGCGGCAACACTGGATGAAACATCAAATCGCTTTTGCCTTAGACCATAGTCGCGCCTTCTTCATGTAGTACTAAGCTGCAGGCCATATACGAAGCAGATGGAGTCTGCAATACTTGGTTATTAGATTCCGATACTGAATAAACATGTCTCCTGCACGGTAAATACGAACCAAGTTCTAGCTTAAAAGCAAAATTTATTTTACAGCAACATCGGCTAGGTTTACACCGCTGGAATCGTAGTTATTTTTAACAGTTTCAGGTTTAATCATAGGTATTAAGCGTATCGCACTAATTCTAAATCTATGGGTTTAATTAAATTGGTAAGTTTCGAATAAATTTTTAGAGACTAGTTAAAAGTAATATCAGAAGTTTAGCAGGAAATAGGTAATTTTAAAATAATACTCACATTGCTCATTAGAGTGTTATTGGTGTAAACTGTTGCCTTCCGATCCGGAGAGTACAGGTTCAAATCCCGACACGACCCACAGCATTTTCCAATTTTCGAAATTACAAGTATCTACGTTTATCCGTCGCTCTTGCGGTGAAGGAAAACATCGTAAGGAAATCTGCGCATGCCTGCGAAGAGATTCAAAGGTTGTGCGTGAAGTCGGCCAATGCGCACTAGGTCAGCTTGGACGACTAAGGCCTATACACACTGTACGGGTAGGCTCGTGCTCCTCGGTGGGGACGTTTAATGAGCTGATGATGATGATGGCTCACATTACAAAAGCTTGTGGGCAAATGACACAAAATCCTCGCGGGATTTGAACCCGAGACTGATGAATCTTGTTCTAAGTTTCATTTCACTTACTCCAGTCGCCTTTAGCTCAAACTCATTATCTGGCAGTATCTCAGATTTAAGACAAGCCCATCAGGTGATTAACCACGCTTAACTTGACATGAAGTTGGCATTGTAGCCGCACAATTAGGGACGAGCAACCCTTGGCTAAGGACCAGACGGCTACATCACGAGATTAAACCGGAGATTAATAACGGCTTAAGGTTAAAGATGCTTTAATAGGTAGCACTGTGGACCCGCAAATCTTTGGTTTTTTATCTGTTGGGCCTAAGCTGCTCAGCTACCTAGTGGTTTATTTTTTTTAATATAATAGCCCGCCAATATTTGGGCAGTACTATTACTACACACATGATAATACAAAATAAAGTGTGCTAAACAACAGGCGAACACAGCATGCAAAATAAGGCCACAACAATATCATCATCATCAGCTCATTAAACGTCCCACCGAGAGGCACGAGCCTACCGTATAGGGTGTGAATTAGGCCTTAGTCGTCCACGCGGGCCCAGTGCGGATTGGACGACTTCACACCAACCTTCGAATCTCTTCGCAGGCATGCATGAAGGTTTCCTCGATGTTTCCTTCACCGGAAGAGCGTCGGATAACGTACATATATTTTCGAAAATTCGAAAATACATTGGTACGAGTTGGGATTTGAACCTCTGGCCTCCCGGTAGGAAGGCGACAGTCCACACCATTGAGCCACCGACGGCAACAATAATGAACAATAAAAACTATGTTAACTTAAAAGAAAACAAATAAATACCCTAATATAATAATAAGTTAATTTTTTTGTTTGTGTGTTTTTATTCAATTCAGAAAATTAGGGTGAATATGAATGATTAATTGGTCTATTTTTATCTATGATTAGTTATGTATGAGTTTTTTTTCTCCTTTTGATTTATAATAATTTAAATTTTGATTTGTGTAAACTTGTTATAAATTAGTTTTTTGGTTGCCCACCATGGCCTCCCTGAAAAACAGCGTCCTAGCACGCTTTTAGTGTGCCAGGACAAATGCTGTCGGAAGTCTTATTTGTCATTTATTTTTTAAGTTTTTGTTCTCACTGTGATTCTCCTAACTGTGACACCTGTAATTCTATAAAAGATATCCACCATCTTTTGATGGAATGTACTCGGTTCAGGCAGAACAGAACAGACCTTATGATAAAACTTCGTCTTAATATTTATGATATTGGACTATTTCACCAAATTTTAGCAGAACCAACATCTCCATCTGCGGGTACTATTGATTTGTTATTTGCTGTCTTAAGTTAAGGTCTGGCTATCCAAATTTGTAATACTGCATTTTAAATAGCTTAGTAAAAAAATTTATGTTTAATTAGATAAGATTATAATAGGACTGACATGTACTTATGTATAAAAGTCCAAAATAAAGAGAAAAAAAAATGTTTCTCACTGTTGTTTGTATTTTATTGTGTGTCAAATAAATAGTTATTTCTTTATAATATTACACATTTGCTCGAACGCCATCAAAACAATAACTATAAATGACCATAAGTGTAAAAAAGGGTTATTNACACCATTGTAATAAAGGATCATTATTTTGTTCACCGCACTTTTCGGGTGACATGCATATTGCATTAGTTCTCATAAATATCACATGTGCTATACGGTTCTGGGGGCATTAAGTGCTTCAGTCGGAACCACAATAATAATCTTTAATCTCATCAATAATAATCTTTAATAATAATCTTTCTTTTAATAATATTATTTATTTCCAAAAAACAAAGCAAGTTCCATATTACATTTCGGGCTTATACAAATAAATTAGTTTTATAAATAAAATAACAAATGTAATTATTAATTACAAAAATTGTAATATATAATAAAATTTGAACTTTAAGGAGCGATTCTTTAGCAGCGGCCACTGCACTAGGCTTACGCCTGAAACGCAGGAACCCTAAACGATTACATAATTGTATTAACAATGGCTGGCTCGGTAAACAAACAAATCTATTGAAGGGAGCAGTTAGACGAGGAATGGAGAAAGATATATCTATAAAATAAAAAAACCACAATGAACTCTAACGTAGTATATGTCAGTCTCAATGTTTGTGTGTGTCTGTGTGTGTGTGTGTAATAGTAATAAATAATGTGTAATAATATTAATACTATTTAATACATGACGCGACTGAGTCTTTGTGTCTTTCTGAGGCATCGTTTTGACGACCCATGTGGTGTAATGGTCGAGACTTCGGCTACCCAAGGGTTCCAGGTTCGATCCCCGAGCATTACAAACATGTCTGTTTGCAAATATATATATATATATATATATATTTGGAAATGTCTACTGTTGTTGGCCGCAGATAGCCTTTACAGCTTCACTGGGCAATTGGCGAGCGCAGATGGCTCTCAGCCTTAAAATTTACACAATGAGCCTAAGGGTGTCCCAAAGTGGGACTTGAACCTCGGCTTAGGGCGTTGCAGGGGTGGGGGGGCTTGGTAGCCTGTTTATCAGGTTTTTAGTTACCCATTTTACAGGCTTATGCTAGATGGCGCTGTGTGAGTGTCTGATGATATTTCATTATTTTTTGTAATCGTAGTTTTCAAATGAAAGCAATTTTAACTTTCAATAATCAATCAGAGGTGTGCGCTAGAGAACTAAAGCTACCAACATAGCTCATCAGATCAGCATATTGAAGTGGCAGTAAACCGATCACGTATGTCGAAAAACCAATTCGACAGACGAGTTCTGGAGTGGAGACCGCGTGTTGGCAAGCGTAGGACGCCCTCCGGCCCGATGGCCTGATGACTTGCAAAGTCTGGTAGTGGGGGAGCTCGCTGGTGGAGGCTGAATAATAAAAGGGTAGAACCGGATATATCTGGCATATGGGGAGGACCACAGATTTCCCAATACAGGAGACGGGGCAAACCGCGTTTAAAGTGCGACAAATGTAAGCTCAACGAGCATACACTGGCTACCAGTTTACGCTCTGTGAGACGAGTCAAGACGCATGAATATTAGAAGAAATTACCGTTTTTTTCCAAAATGCCATCCTGTGCAATTGTAACATACCATCATCGCAATAAATCAGTAAATTTACCAAGAAATTTAATAAATTTTCACAGGTAAGAACCGAAAAGAAATTGCGACACTGGGACTGCCTATAAACTTGGTGGCTTGTCCAGTCTAATGTATATTCTGATGTCTGTGGGGAGGACCTATGTCCAGCCATGCGCTGCGAGAGGTTTCTGAGATCGCCCGAAGTTTCTTATTTATTTATTTATCTTTGGAAGATTTACAGTTTCAAAAGACACTATATTAAAGTATAATAATATGATAAGAGTACAATACTAATTACAAATCTCCACATATGAGAAAAATTAGGTACGAGTTTGATAGAAATCGGTTGAAACCAAAATGACTGCTAACATAAAATAGCGTACCTTTAATTTCTATACTAAAAGAAATCCCTAATGATGGGTATCCTACAAACGGGCTCCAATAGAACAATAATATTTTACACTGTATTGTGCAGAATAAAAATAGCAACATGTTTATTTATTTATTTAACAATTTATTTACGTAACATGGAAAAGTACGTACAAAGGCACAGCTTATTTCACAATGAAATTTCTTCCAGCTGGCCAAAACAAAAGGAAACAAAGTAAGAAAAGTAGGCAAGTGTGTACTAATAATAAAATAAAAATACATAACTAATAAAATATATATATATATAAGCACCCTAAATTATATTAATTCATATAGACATATAAATAAATGATAAATTTACATGTAGAAAAATATGACAATATACATAAATTTAAATAGAAGAAAGATAGAAGTCTTTATTTATTTATTTATTCTTTATTGCACACATAAATTATGTACAAAGGCGAACTTAATGCCATGTGGCATTCTCTACCAGCTAACCTTTAACTCGTTTCTTAAACAAGGAGACACTGGCACTATCGCCAATTGTAGAAGGCAGAGAATTCCACAGTCCTACTGCATGAACAGATAAAGAATACGAGAAGAAATCAGACTTATGTGCTGGAAATTTAAGAAGAGACCTTAAATGGGAGGTCCCATCCCCGGTCTCGGTTCCAACAAGGAACATCAGGTTGGTGTACAAAAGAAAAAACGATTCCTTAGATAGGAGGGATAAGTAGGGTTATAGAGGACATTATATAGAAGGCAAAGAATTCGGGTATTCCTACGTTGACGTATTGGGAGCCATTTAAGTTCAGCCCGATAATGTGAAACATGGTCATATTTGTTAAGGCCATAAATGAACCGGATAGATAAATTTTGCAAACGCTCAAGTTTGTTCAATTGTTCCTCAGTAGCATCAAGGCAACAAACATCAGCATAATCTAATAAGGGTTGTATAAGGGACTGGGCTAAAGCTATTCTAGTAACCGTAGGTAAAAAAGCTCTGGAGACACTTCAGAATGATGAAAGGTGATGAATGAAACATGTTTTCAAAGATGTGAAATTCTATATACGTGTTACAGTAGCACTCCATGTATGGAAATAAGCAGTGCATACCCTGTGCGTCGAGACCACAGATTTCCCAATACAGGAGATGGGGCAAGCCGCGTTAAAAAGTGCGACAAATGTATGCTCAACGAGCATACACTGGCTATAGTTTACGCTCCGTGAGACGAATGAAGACGCACGAATTTTAGAAGAAATTACCGTTTTTTTTCCAAAATGCCATTCTGTGCAATTGTAACATGCCATCATCGCAGTGAATCAGTAAAATTTACCAAGAAATATAATATCTTTTCACAGGTAAGAATTGAAAAGTAATTGCGACACTGGGACTGCCTATAAACTTGGCGGCTTGTGCAGTCTAATTGTTATTCGGATGTCTGTGGTCGAGACAACCCGGAAAATCGACGTCATATTAAAGACGACATATTAAATTCCTATTTATTCGCCCATTTTCCTCTACAGATTTGAAACCATAGACGATCTGTTTTCGTCAACAGCGCTCAATTTGTCAAAAAATCAAATTATTTATTGTTTTTACGATAAGTGTCACTCACTTTGCATACCCTACTCGTAGTGTTGTGCACGCCACTGTGTGACAGTCAAAAATCTTTCATCGCAATCGTGTCTAGAATAGCAGGAACAGTTTCCTACATCGCGCACAGAAAGCTTACAGCGCGTATATAAAATGCATTGAAAGGCTTCAATAAAATTCAGTCAGCTTTTCAAAATATTGCATCGAGTCTAGAAAAGGGTTCCGTCACAAAAATACAGTTTTTTCTCATCGAGAAACCGAGTTATCGCGCTTCTAAATCGTATTACCGGATATGAAGTGTGGGCCAAGTGATAAGACTTTACTTGCAACACATACTAAATACATCTTACTTGACATTAACTATGTAATTTCAACCACGTATTATTCAATATCACCCTATACGTGTAGGCTCGTGCCATCGGTGGGGACGATTAATGAGCTGATGATGATGATTATTAAATATCCACTATAAATAAATAAATATCCACTGACCGTAGCCTGTTTATCAGGTTTTTAGTTACCCATATTACAGCCATTCACACAGCGTCATCTAGCCCCATATTAAGCGCAAGCTTTTAGTTAGGGTACTAAACAACTGATAAACATACTTGTACACATTTTTTTTGTAAATACATACTTATTATATATAGAAAACATCCAGACCAATACGTATGTATGTAATTACAAAAAGTATATAAGCATTGGGCTTGCGTGATGGGTTACCGCCCATTCCTCTCATAGCTATGCTATGCGGGAAGGCCTATGCCCTACTGTGGCTACTGATGATGATAATAACTGTCAGTGGCTCAATGGTGTGGACTGTTGTCTTCCTAACGGAAGGCGCAGGTTCAAATCCCGCCACATACCAATGTGCTTTCGAATTTTCAAAATTATTTGTACGTTATCCGACGCTCTTAGGGTAAAGGAAAACATCGTGAAAAATCCTGCACACGCCTGCGAAGAGATTCAAAGGTTGTACGTTAAGTCGGCCAATCCGCACTGGCCCCGTAGATGACTAAGGCCTATACACCCTTTACGGGTAGGTACGTGCCCCTCGGTGGGGACGTTTAATAGGCTAATGATGATGATGTTAAAAAAATATCCACTGACATTCACACAGCGTCATCTAGTCCCAACTAAGCATTTAGTTTGTAATATGGGTACTATAAAACTGGTGAACATAATTACAAAATATTTTTTTCAAATACATTTTAATACATAAAACACCCAGACTAAAACAAACAGATATATTCATGCACACAAATATTAGTACAGCCCTAGGATCGAACCCGGAACTCTTGATGTAAAAACAGACGCCTCAATTAATCACACCACGTGCGTCGTAAGCAATAATGATCACAGACATCTCAATACAATGATGAAACCAGTGTTGCCGGACTATCGATAGTTGACCTTGAAAATCATCTATACTAGCGATAGTATCGATAGCTTCATCATCATCATCAGCCTACTCTTGTCCACTGCTGAACATAGGCCTCTCCAATAGCACGCCACATATATCTGTCTACCATTTTCCGATGCCAACCGTTACCGGCCGTTTTACGGATGTCATCACTCCATCTTGTTGGAGGTCGATAGCTTGATAAACGCAATAGTATTGATACACTGCAATACTATCGATAATATCGTTGATTACACCAATTATCGATTGTATCGATAATTGGTGTAATCAACAAAGCCGATACTATCTTTAGTATCGTAGGTGGTGTAATCAACAAATCCGATTATATCGATAGTATCGATACTATTGTGCTTCACTAAGCTATCGATAGTATCGATACTATCGATCGTGGCTATACTATTGATGAAAGGTTAACTATCGATAGTTGCAATACTATCGATGGTATTGCACTATCGATAGTATCGATAGTTGGTATAATCAACAAAGCCGATACTATCGTAGTATCGATACTATTGTGCTTCACTAAGCTATCGATAGGCCGATCGATACTATTGCTTTTGTCCAATTCACAAAAATACTTACTGTTTGTGTATGCACTCATGTGTTTTATGTGTTTCACTGCTTTGTTAATAAAAAGTACCTGCTATTATGTAACGATTTCGCAGTCTTATGTCATTATATTTTTTGTGTACAATTCGTGTAGAATCAGTTTGTTTAAGGTAGTTGTTGCCACTCTCTTCACTATATATTTATTAATCTATGGTAAATGATGCTGGTGTAGAAATAGCACTTTTTCTATGTTATTTCTAAGCAAATATTGTTCTCATAATCATCAGCTCATTAAACGTCCCACCGAGGGCACGAGCCTACCCGTATAGGGTGATTGGGCCTTAGTCGTCCACGCGGGCCCAGTGCGGATTGGACGACTTCACACACAACCTTCGAATCTCTACGCAGGCGTGCATGAAGGATTCCTCACGATGTTTTCCTTCACCGTAAGAGCATCGAAAAACGTACATATATTTTCGAAAATTCGAAAACACATTGGTACGTGTCGGGATTTGAACCTCAGCCCTCCTGGTAGGAAGCGACAGTACACACCATTGAGCCACCGACGCTCTCAAATATTGTTCTACATAGTTTTTTTTACCCAAAAATAAAAAAAAACTATCGATAGAGTATCAATAGTCGACTATCGAGCGGCAACACTGGATGAAACATCAAATCGCTTTTGCCTTAGACCATAGTCGCGCCTTCTTCATGTAGTACTAAGCTGCAGGCCATATACGAAGCAGATGGAGTCTGCAATACTTGGTTATTAGATTCCGATACTGAATAAACATGTCTCCTGCACGGTAAATACGAACCAAGTTCTAGCTTAAAAGCAAAATTTATTTTACAGCAACATCGGCTAGGTTTACACCGCTGGAATCGTAGTTATTTTTAACAGTTTCAGGTTTAATCATAGGTATTAAGCGTATCGCACTAATTCTAAATCTATGGGTTTAAAATTAAATTGGTAAGTTTCGAATAAATTTTTAGAGACTAGTTAAAAGTAATATCAGAAGTTTAGCAGGAAATAGGTAATTTTAAAATAATACTCACATTGCTCATTAGAGTGTTATTGGTGTAAACTGTTGCCTTCCGATCCGGAGAGTACAGGTTCAAATCCCGACACGACCCACAGCATTTTCCAATTTTCGAAATTACAAGTATCTACGTTTATCCGTCGCTCTTGCGGTGAAGGAAAACATCGTAAGGAAATCTGCGCATGCCTGCGAAGAGATTCAAAGGTTGTGCGTGAAGTCGGCCAATGCGCACTAGGTCAGCTTGGACGACTAAGGCCTATACACACTGTACGGGTAGGCTCGTGCTCCTCGGTGGGGACGTTTAATGAGCTGATGATGATGATGGCTCACATTACAAAAGCTTGTGGGCAGATGACACAAAATCCTCGCGGGATTTGAACCCGAGACTGATGAATCTTGTTCTAAGTTTCATTTCACTTACTCCAGTCGCCTTTAGCTCAAACTCATTATCTGGCAGTATCTCAGACTCAATCCAAGCCGATCAGGTGATTAACCACGCTTAACTTGACATGAAGTTGGCATTGTAGCCGCACAATTAGGGACGAGCAACCCTTGGCTAAGGACCAGACGGCTACATCACGAGATTAAACCGGAGATTAATAACGGCTTAAGGTTAAAGATGCTTAATAGTAGCACTGTGACCCGCAAATCTTTGGTTTTTTATCTTGGGCCTAAGCTGCTCAGCTACCTAGTGGTTATTTTTNATGTGGACCCGCAAATCTTTGGTTTTTAACTGTTTGGGCCTAAGCTGCTCAGCTACCTAGTGGTTTATTTTTTTTAATATAATAGCCCGCCAATATTTGGGCAGTACTATTACTACACACATGATAATACAAAATAAAGTGTGCTAAACAACAGGCGAACACAGCATGCAAAATAAGGCCACAACAATAATGAACAATAAAAACTATGTTAACTTAAAAGAAAACAAATAAATACCCTAATATAATAATAAGTTAATTTTTTTGTTTGTGTGTTTTTATTCAATTCAGAAAATTAGGGTGAATATGAATGATTAATTGGTCTATTTTTATCTATGACCAGTTATGTATGAGTTTTTTTTGTCCTTTTGATTTATAATAGTTTAAATTTTGTTTTGTGTAAACTTGTTATAAATTAGTTTTTTGGTTGCCCAACATGGCCTCCCTGAAAAACAGCGTCCTAGCACGCTTTTAGTGTGCCAGGACAAATGCTGTCGGAAGTCCTATTTGGCACTTATTTTTATAAGTTTTATGTTCTGTCTGCACTGTGATTCTCCTAACTGTGACACCTGTAATTCTATAGAAGATTTCCACCATCTTTTGATGGAATGTACTCGGTTCAGGCAGAACAGAACAGACCTTATGATAAAACTTCGTCTTAATATTTATGATATTGGACTATTTCACCAAATTTTAGCAGAACCAACATCTCCATCTGCGAGGGTACTATTGAATTTTGTTATTTGCTGTCTTAAGTTAAGGTCTGGCTATCCAAATTTGTAATACTGCATTTTAAATAGCTTAGTAAAAAATTGTATGTTTAATAAGATAAGATTATAATAGGACTGACATGTACTTATGTATAAAAGTCCAAAATAAAGAGATAAAAAATGTTTCTCACTGTTGTTTGTATTTTATTGTGTGTCAAATAAATAGTTATTTCTTTATAATATTACACATTTGCTCGAACGCCATCAAAAACAACAACCATAAATGACCATAAGTGTAAAAAAAGGGTTTACTGTTGACTTTTCCTGGGTGTTTCTTTATCAGATGGCCATAAACACTGAAGTGATATTTGGTAGCATTAAATAAGCTTCAATATTTCAGATGTTGCTAATAACAAAAAAAACATTTTATACTAATTAAAAAACATTTTATGGTACAAAATATTTTGAAAAACCCCACCTATGTTATACAAAACTGTTAGCTCTAAAGCTTATAGTTGTACCAAGCAGTTATTCCTGAATTCACAACAAATTTCCATCCACGAAGTTTTATATTAATCATTTTCAGCGAACAGGCAACAAATTCCACATCTGCATAATAATGGTATTACTGAGGCGTATTATGAAGAACTTTATAAACTTAATTACGCGAACGTTGCTTGAGCTTTTGGGTACTAACATATTATGTAAAAGCCCTAAAAGATCATTGGCTTTAAAGTTTTGTTTACATGTAAGCTTCATGGTACCGAATAAAAGTCCTATGAGAAAACTGCAGTTTCATGGCATCTTTGTTTGTTTGTCAACCTTATGACTCTAAAGTGATTAGCGAGATTTTTTTGTAACTATTACTGTACCGTGTATCAGTCATGCGTCTTGAGCATACTCTTGTACGGGGCTGAAACCTGGACGTCGTACGCTAGGCAGGAACGTCGGCTTAATACCTTCCACATGCGGTGTCTTCGGAGCATTTTGAACATCACTTGTAAAGACAGGGTGACAAATGAGAGAGTGCTGGAAATAGCACAGCTGCCTAGCATCACCGCTTTACTCAAGCAGAGGCGCTTGCGATGGCTAGGGCATGTGCACCGTATGCCCCAGCACTCGTTTGCCGAGGCAAACTTTGTTGAGTCAAGTCGCGTTTGCAAAACGTAAAGTTGGGAGACCTTTATTACGCTTCAAAGATTGCGCGAAACGCGACATGATCGCGTTTGATATCGACTTCGATAAGTGGGAGGACCTGCTTCAGACCGTGTAGTGTGGAGGAGGATCATCTCCGAGGGCTGTAAGACCACGATGACGCCTGGTTCTTAACTTAGCCAAAAACGGGCTAAAGGCATAATCGCGATGAGCAGTCCGGTACAACGGACTCTCAATTTGCGTGCGATAAGTGCGGACGTAAGTGTCGTTCTAGAATCGGCTTATTTAGTCACGAGCGTCATTGCTCTCTCCGATTAGGCGCTGCTTCAATCATCTGAAAAGATGGTTAAGGCCTGATGATGATGATTACTGTATATAACCCAACAAATAAATAACCCATTTTGTAATCATTCGCTAAATCAATCACCCGTCGACACATGAATCGGATACGTCTTGACTTATGGTCAAGCAATAAAATCCAATTCGAAAGGGATGTTGGCGAAGCTGACAGACCACGATCCATGGTTAGAAGTTATAACTTATCCCCAATTTATGGAGCCTGCAATATTTAATGGGATAACGTATCGTTAAATAGTGTGAGCAAACCGTGAAGAAATATAGGCAGAGGTTAGTGAATGCAGAATGTATTTATTACAAGCTGCGTTTGGTAAAAGTGATATTTAAAAAAATACATATATTTAATCAATACTTCCGCTATATTATTTAGAAATTAATCAATTATTTTATTTTAAACCAATAATATACATGAGGAGCTCAAATTTCGCATAGGTAACCAAATTCACATTTTGCTTGAACTAAATAAACCTGTAAATGGAAGCAAAATAATTAAACTTCAAAATTCAAACATTGTATTTCATTGATATTCAATTTGAAATGAGGCGTAATGCACGTTCACTTTATCATCTAAACAAAAATTTCTATACCATTGCTGTTTTACTGTTTCTCTATCTGCATTTCATTTATTTGAACCCACAGATTTCCCAATACAGGAGATGGGGCAAGCCGCGTTTAAAGTGCGACAACTGTAAGCTCAACGAGCATACACTGGCTACCAGTTTACGCTCTGTGAGACTAGTCAAGACGCACGAATATTAGAAGAAATTACCGCTTTTTTCCAAAATGCCATCCTGTGCAATTGTAACATGCCATCATCGCAATGAATCAGTAAATTTACCAAGAAATATAATAACTTTTCACAGGTAAGAACCGAAAACAAATTGCGACACTGGGACTGCCTATAAACTTGGCGGCTTGTCCAGTCTAATGTATATTCTGATGTCTGTGTTTGAACCTTATTCGTTCACAAAAAATATTAATATTACAATAAAACACTTTGCTCACATTTGATATTTGAGCATTTGTACTCCTGTAATAAAAAACATCAACATATAAAATACCAATAAGGGAAGATGAACGATCAAAGTTTTTGTAATTTGGACATTTTATACGAGTAACATTACCCCAAAAACGGCGCGAATGCGTATTACACTCGGGCGCCATTTGTATTTTTTTATTGCGATTCTAGAAATTTTCATTGTTGTTGTAATGTAAGGTAAATTCGCAATTCCATATTTTAATTTACATAATATTAAAGTCCTTTCTGTTATCCCGTTCTAGCAGAAATATTTGCATGTAACTGCCTCCGAAATATACAAATATTTGTATTCTGCACGGAAATCAAACCGAATCACTTGTTGTAATATAGTTAAAACAAATCAAAACTATGATATGAACACTTACAAAAAAGCCTTAACATTATGTTTCTAGTTCCAATAATTTCCAATCGCCCTTTGTAATTGCAATGAATAACTCAATAAGCGTATTACCTCTTCTCATCCTTCTTATCGAATCGATATTATCGAATTTATTAAAATCAATATAATAATGCGACCAATATTGGGCCACCTCGATTGTCCTTTCATCCCCTATTTACCCTTTAATCTCCGTAAATAGATATATTTAACAGACGCAATTGATTTCCTATTTTCTAGTATTTTAGCGACTCCAAGGTACCGTAAAGGACGACCCATATAGTGTTACCTTGATTAGTACCTACACCAGGTGCCAGGTACATGACTTAGATAAACAATAAACTAACGTGGTTCATCATCATCAGCTCATTAAACGTCCCCACCGAGGGGCACGAGCCTACCCGTATAGGGTGATTAGGCCTTAGTCGTCCACGCGGGCCCAGTGCGGATTGGACGACTTCACACCAACCTTTGAATCTCTTCGGGCGTGCATGAAGGTTTCCTCACGATGTTTTCCTTCACCGTAAAAGCATCGGATAACGTACATATATTTTCGAAAATTCGTAAACACATTGGTACGTGTTGGGATTTGAACCTCAGCCCTCCTGGTAGGAAGGCGACAGTCCACACCACTGAGCCACCGACGTTCTTACTAACGTGGTTAAACATGTCTGATTGTATTGCGTGGGTTGGGCGACTTCACGCACAACCTTTGAATCTCTTCGCAGGCGTGCGCAGGTTTCCTTACGATATGTTCCTTCACCATAAGAGCGTCGGATATTGTACATATATTTTCGGAAATTCGTAAACACATTGGCAGGATTTTAACCTCAGCCCTTCCGGCAGAAGGGCAACAGTCCACACCATTGAGCCACCGACGCTCTAAAAAGGTTATATACAGTTTTATGTAGGTACATCACGTGCAATCGACCGTTCTAGAAATACCTTCCGTGGTGAAATGAGGAATATTTTAAGTCCGAACGTTTCGGATGTGCGACGTATTGTGTGGGTTCCGAGGATATTGGAGACGGCTATTGTCTAACGTCTGCTCAGTCTATTGTGTAATTTAATTGAATTCTTATAGAGCGTCTACCGGTTCAAATACCGTGCATTGAGCGTTTTGAATTTTTTAAATTATTTTTCAAATAATGATTCTATTAACATGGACGTATGAAAAATATGGTTGGAGTCTCGCTAACATAAAAAAATTGACAAAAAGCGGCCAGTTAGCTAAATAATAATAATTAATATCCCTCAACGTTTACACGCCGCCATTTACCCCAAACTAAACTAAACAACTAATAAAATTTAGCATGTAATATATGCAACTGATAAAAATACTTTATGTGAATACATACATTATTATACATAGAAACACCCACCACACAATACCAATATATACAGACATGTCCATGGACACAAATGTTTGTACTGCCCGGTGTTTGAACCCGCAACCCTTGGTGTAGTAGCAGACGTCACAACCCTTACACCGAATAGGTCGTCACACCAAATGGGTCACCAAATACCTAAGTGAAAATTGTCATAACTTGATTTTGCGTGAAAGCAACGAATTGGTATTAAAAAAATATGTTTTTCTTGCTATATGTAATACAAACTATTAATATTTTCGATGTTGCACAAAATAAATTATTTTCATGGTAAAAATATAGTTTCCCATCCCATTATTCTTAAATCTTCTATACTTACAAGTCAAAATAAATTTTACCCAAAACGGCATAGAGTCGTTATTACCAAAATATGCCAAAAAGGGGTAAATCATAACCGTTTTTCATATAAAACAAAAAGACGTCAAGTTAAATGCCGGTTATTTTATAGATATAGGCAGAATTCGTTTTTGGACGACCATAAACAATGGCGTTTATGCAAAGAGTCGTAAAAAATAGCGTCTGTGGCTCAATGGTGTAGACTGTTGCTATCTGATTGGGATGGAGGGATATGTAGGCAGAATTCATTGTTTTGGTATCGCGAGCCGATAAATCAATGCGTTTATGCAAAGAGTCGTAAAAATTAGCGTCTGTGCTTCAAATGGTGTAGACTGGGTTGCGTATCTGATTGGAGGCACAGGTCAACTCACGTCATCCGACGCTCTTATGTTGAAGGAAAACATCGTGAGGAAACGTGCACACGCCAGCGAAGAGATTCAAATTTTGTGGTGTCGGCCAATCCACACTGGGCCCGTGTGGACGACTAAGCCTAATCACCCTATACGTAGGCTCGCCCCTCGGGGGCGTTAATAGTGATAGATGATGATACAATTATCAAAGCAATAAAGATATACTAAATAGCTAGTTGTTATGACTTCTAAACTAGTTATTTCCACAAACCTCGTTGCAGTCGTAGAAAATATAATTTAAACAGTTTAGCAATGTCACTTCTCTATTGTGTCCTGAACAGTATTCTATACAATAGTAAAGGGTGAATGAGTCAGTCATGGACTCTGTATCGTTTTGATGAATGAATTAGTCCTGAATAAACTGGCACGCAATTTGCAGGACAAGGTTTCAGAGTGAAAAAATAAACGATTCTTAGATAAGGATGGTGTTAGGTGGAAAAAAAGAGTAAAGGCAGGGGAGAACTATGAGAATCCCTTCTACGGCAATAGGCACCCATTAAGTAGGAACCTATACAAAACTGGTCTACATAAAAACCTAAACATAACTCAGTTTTATGTTTACATGGGATACAGGCAAGGCAATACTGAAGTGAGGGCCCAGATTTTTAATTCTTTTTTCACGTTAATGCCACTCGTATAAATTTAACTTCATAGTGCCCAACTGGTGCAAGTACCCTAAACACAGCGTAATTACAAAAGCGGATGCGCCGTACGAATGCGCCGGGGACAATAGCGTTATAATATGATAATTTTGTGCATTTTCACCTTCCCTATTACATTACGGTGGTCCAAGTTAACAAAGTGCACCTGGGTGGGTACTAAAATTCAAATATTCACGAGGAGCGCGCTGTGGGCCACATCATTGTACTTTGCTTTTTTAACATTGATTTATAATAATAAATATTGTTACTATTGGGATAAGATCAGTTATGATTTAATCCGTAAGAGAACTAAAGTTGAATTGAAATTGAATTGAATTGAATAATTCTTTATTCAAATAAATCTTTACAGATACTTTTGAATCGTCAAACAGATAATATTTTTTTAAATCTAATACTTGGACCACCGTTCGAAAGTTACCACATAGCCCCGCAATCATCAGCAAGTGAAGTGGCAGTGGGCTGTACTTATGTCCAGAACCGATGGCCGTTGAGCAGACGAGTTCTGAGTGGAGACCTGTCTTGGCAGCGTAGCGTAGACGCCCGCCGGCCCGATGGACCAACGACTTGCAATTCCTGTGAAGCTGGATGAGAATTCCTCACGATGTTTTCCTTCACCGTAAGAGCGTCGGCTAACGAACATATGATTTAGAAAATTCGATAACACATTGGTACGTGGCGGGATTTGAACCTCAGCCCTCCCGGTCCACAACACTGAGCCACCGACACTCTGCAGACAGATCTTGTAATTGGACCAAACCCAAAGTTCTCATTATACGCTCACAAGCACTGTTCACAACGATTATCTGAATTAAACGCACCCGTCGTATATAGACATTAGAGATGCTACTGCACTTTTGCGTTTCGTTATAACACTTCGTTTTAGAAATTAAACTTGTTTCAAAAGAGTTTTCGTATTACCAGATTTCTGATATTTGCAGTGCCAAATTGTAGGGAGCAGGGCACGAAGTAAGAAGAACCAATGACTGGGGCGGAATAATAAATATCTACTGACATTCACACAGCGCCATCTAGCCCTAAACTAAGCATTAGCCTGTAATATGGATACTAAACAACGGATAAACATTCTTATATACTTTTTTAATACATACATATTATACATAGAAAGCACAGAGACCAATACAAACAGACATGTTCATGCACACAAATATTTGTACTGCCCAAGGATCGAACCCGCAACCCTCCGCGAAATAGAAGACGTCTCAACTATTACACCATATGGGAAGTCTGCTATTATGATTTAGGTAATAAATGTTATTCAAATGTCCTAGTGTGGTGTGCAAAATGGAAATCTTATTAACCAGTATTGGTTCACTTTACAGTATTAATAAGCAAACCATTAATTTCCATTAAAATCACACTTCAATAAAAACCCAGACTCTAAATATAATTCATATGATTTATTGTTACAGCACATGTTTAATTTGATAAAGCTTAATTTGGACGTACCTTCATAACAAACGATAATCACACAAAAAAAACACTAATCCACACTTAATAGAAGAACATAATCGCTCAAAACCTTAACTACCAGTGCACAGCTTCACAAGACTTCTAATTAAAGCTACTGATCCCCTATGAGGAAATGGATAGGAACAAAAAAGAGTACGTCAATCAAATTATCATTAAGATGTAATGAAGGGTTAGATGGGATGAAGCAAAAAGTGCGTTCACCATCGGAATGTTTATTAACGGATATGATGGAATGGAAGATACAACTCTATGAATTAGAACAACTGTATGGGTTTATAACAAATTATATGATTCTGTACAAAACGCAAATATTTTGAAAAGAGTAACTAATGTTTCTTGCTGGAATCTTCTTAGTAGAGAACCACGTCAACCAGGGTAGCTTCATGACATCAGAAGTTTCTGTATAAACATTAATAAACTATATAAACACTTTTTCATTCATTATTTCATTCGCTTACCAACACTACAACACAACAAACATTTGATCAGCAAGTTGAAGTGGCAGTGGGCCATTCACGGAGGTTACAGAACCGATAGCCTTTGGAGCACACGAGTTCTGGAGTGGAGACCGCGTCTTGGCAGGCTTAGGACTCCGGCACGATGGACCGACTTGCGATAGTTCCGATATGTTACCGGGATTTCCGGCGCAGAGTGGGAGCGCGGTCTCCACTCCAGAAGAAAGGCCATAGGCTTTCCTTGTGCGATCATGTACGATGCATATATTTCTATTTTTATATAGGATAAGGGCCAAACAAGCAGACAGATCACCCGATGGAAATTGAATACTGCCGCCCATGGATATTTTGCAACACCAAAGGAGCTACAATTTGCCTTTTTATTTCATCGCTTTGTTACGCACAATATATTTCCTGCATAGAAACGAGAAACTTCGTTAAGCCTATGTGTAAATCCGTCAGAGCGTCAGAGTAAAGAGCGTCACCTTACTCCATACAAACTTGTATTCAATTCGCTTCAGCCATTTAGACGTATAGAAGCAACCAACATATTCACTCACAAACATTCACCTCTATGATATATGTGTGATTCTCAGATAAACAATACTACTCACTAGCTTCAACATCACGAAGAAATATCAACCCAATAATGTCCAAGCCGATTGACACATACGTTGACTTTTTTATATTTATGACATAAAATTATCCAATAAAATTTTGCCTGAACGCGTCATTGGCACGTACGTTACGTACAAAATCAGAAACACAAGCATGCTACTATGTCACTATGACATGAAGCGAGCGACTTGATAATTAATGAAAATTCTGCCCAACTGACGCGACGGGTAATATTTTAACACGGACACTTTTTGAGTGTAACTGTAAATATAGTTATTTTTATCTAAAATGTGATTTATTTAATCTAACGACGCAACAAGGCTCAATATAGACTACAATCAATATCATTAGTGCATTCCCACTGGTAATTACTAGATCGCATAGCTACCGGTCGTTCATCAACCGCTAAGAGC
>PQWD01009503.1:0-12266 GCA_019425675.1 Leucinodes orbonalis
TCACAATATGGCTAGGTACAAATGTATACTCCTAAGTTAACCGTATTATTGTGTGATTTCTAAATTTCCCGCGGCGTTTTGTCATATTCACGGATTTTTATTGGTCATTGGCTTGTGAAGAGATTTCATTTTAATGTTTATGTTATGTAATTCGATTTCAATAGCTTTGAATTAGTTTAATGTGTTGTGCAGTTAGCACTGCGTATTTGAGACGTCACTTTATTTAATATTTATGTTATCCTCGTGTATTATAATAATATTCAACAAATTAATGATGTTAGTAATTTCATGCCATGGGACGTAACTCTTTAGAGAAACCTAATTGATAAAAACCTACTATTTTGACTTATTTTGTAAAAAATATAAATTATATTTCTTCAAGCATCGTCTAGTATTCCAGAGGAATGAAGTTAGTTTATTGTATAGAACACTTAACTGAACTAACTTGTTAATATGCGTGATATGCTATTTGAATATAATGACGTACCTTAACATTATCATACCCGCTCCGAGGCGTGGAACACTGGGAGCCTAATGAACATACCTGTTTTAAATAATGCAGCCACACATATGTCTGGACATACACATTCTTTTATCAATAAGTAATCAAGTAAGGCTAGCGAAAAACTATTCTGACATAATTTAACACGAACGAAGTAGTACTCGGAGTTAGGAACAAAGGGTTCTATTATGTTTAATCTTGCACCTTTATTACACCACGTAGACTGATTTTCTGTTTAATTTTCTATAAATGTAGATACACACCACCGCTTCGGAAAAAGTAGGAATCTTCGTGAAGTAAAGTTAATAAAGTTTCTTTTTGCCAGATGAAAAGTACTTTATTGACTTTAATAGGAATATTGTTAAGCTTCATAAATCATAAACTATAACTGTTACCAAGTCTCGGCCATAACAATGTATTGTTTATTTCCATTAGCAATTTCTCAAAGAGTAGCTCTGGGCCAGTTGTTATTCAATACTGCGGGCTAACGCATCCGATTCTTATACTACAATGACTAATTTCCGTGTGTTCCCTGCATACATTAGCATTTCAAGTTGGGACATGTTGAATGGTCGGGTCGTGGGGTGTAATTACGCAAACGATATAATAGCACGGTGTCGGTGCCTCTCTCATACGGTGGCTGCCAACGAAAGAAATGTCCAGAGTTGCAGACATCTTTGAGATTATCGCGTCTGGATTGTGTTATGTATGGAGAGGGCGAGGACGGGAAATCGCATTTGGATTCAGTTGTTACGTGACTTAAGTACTGGTTAAGGCTGAAGTTGTTTGGGTAATCGTTGTGAAGATTGAGGGTTTTTTTACCAGAGGGTTACCGCCATCTCTTAAACAGTATCACAATAATACTACTGTATCTTTACGGGTACAAAATACTGATGTATCATTATAACAATACTGTTTTAAGAGGTTGCGGTGGGCCCCCAGGATGCCAAATAAAAACACAATATGATTGCGTGGGTTAGTGAATCCGAGATTTTGTGGTTCAGAATTACTTACAATGTCAGTAAAACTCTTATTATATTTACCATCCTATTTTCAAATTAACTCTACGTTAATTTATAACCATAATATTTTTACTGAGTAAATTATGGTTAACATTGATGTAATATTTTCTTTTATTTTAATTACCTTTTTTTTTTTTTTTTTTTTCCGTCGGGAAAGACCTTTTTATTTACCTCGTTCAACCTATTTTCTCTATAAATAAAGACTATCTTTTACAAGCTCTTCTCCAACTATCCACATACCTAGTTTGTCAATAGAAGTTCAGTAGTATGAAGGGTTATAGGCATACAGAAGGATGAAAATATTAAGTTACATTAGCATTGTCATGTATATTAAGTTATATTGCTATTTTTTGTATGTATAGCTAAAATATGAATTAGGATAATTAATTATTCATATTACGAGCTCCAAATATTAGGATTGAATTGTGTGCGACCGTTTGTTGCGACAATGCTCGACTTTAAGTCAAATAAAACCAATAAATATAAATAGCAGAATGACGTTTTAAGTATGGTCTATTCTATAGATGGGAAGCATCCGTCCAGATAAAGTCTAAATTATTGTCTTCGATCATAATGTTGGCATATGAGTCACGATCAGCTTAGGTTTAACTCTAATAAGGCGAACCAGTTTTGCCAAAACAGATCTGAAAACCTTTATTATATAAATTAGATATGCGCTCTGTAAACATATCTTCAATGATCATTGAGTTTGAATTTAAAATGTGGATGTTTTTAAAAGACCAATTGTTACTTGTTTAAAGTTATTTGGAAACTTTATGTTGAAGTTTTAGGAACTCCTAGACTACGACGCATGATATGATTTGGATTACTAGGTCAAGAGCTTCTAAAGTGGTTTTATATTGTTAATCATGGGAGTTGAGGTTGGCTAAGACCCCAATAGCAGAAGGCTAGTGGCATGGGTGCCATTTGGTACTCATGGTGTCTTTGTACTTATATTCCATAAAACAGTAGTGGGTTTGCGCGCTATAGTTTATTTTGATTTAAAATATGAAACCATTTTCTTCGGTAGATGAATTTGCATTATCTCTAAGCTGATTCAAAATGCATTTCTATAAATACTATGTATATGTCTGAATGTATGAAATTGTTGTATGAAAAACAAGACAACTCTTGTTGCATGTGTTGTTGTTTATAACACTGTTGTTTCGAATGCCCTTTGTATTGTGACAGTGCCGCTCTTCATTATTATTGTACTAGGTCGTTTGTGAACAATGATGTTCGTTGCATAATTGGTAATCTATGTAATTGTTTGTTGATGCAAACAAAAGACACAAATAGTATGTTATTGGACTTAAATTTTTTCTGTTAGATACCGCATTAAACGTCTTTGTTGTAAATACACTCAACTACGTATAATTATCCTGCCGAAAGCAGTTCTACTTTTGAGGTATGTATGTAGGTGTGATAACGTAACATTTCACGTCACTGCAACATACTGTGATCCAACATTGAGTTCCCTGGTATGCCGCTCGAAGATTTATCAGGGAAAGACTATAGAAAATATTTTGTGTGCAGGGACAGACATCTCCGCGAGTTTTGAGATGCCACATAGCATAAGGTGGGATGTTTGCTTATTTATTTTATAAAAAAATATTAATATTTCACGATCTTACGGTGCCATTAGCACAATGTGTTGATAGAAGTATTTCTTAGTTTCCTTTGAGTAAATTTGTATTAAGCAAGCCTTTAGAAACACCATTAAAAGGGGAGTTGATTAACAGCTAATAATGCACTATAAATATCGCATAACACAGGCAATTCAGGCTTGACGCCTGAAGGTTGATACGCGAACATATTTTTTAACAAAAACACCCAGCTAAAACTGGTATCATGAGATATGTATGAGTTGGTCAACATCATTGTCTGGTTGCTACTGAAACTTGACATACAAGATGAATCACCACAGCACGGATGACATCCGAGATGTATGGCGACTGTTCTAGTCACACCGATTCTAAAGTTTCTTTAACACAAACGGGTTTCGATTTTGTGCATTACCATTTCCAAGGAGGCCGACGTCACGAGGGCTTTTTTCTAAATTTCAGCGTATCACGAAGACAAATCTCGGCGTGGATCCTAGAGACGTTCTCACCGGTTCTTTATCCTAACCACAAAGGAGGTAATAACCATATCAAACGGCGTGTCCCTTTGCTGAGTTGCATACATATTGCCGGGACTGTCGGCCGGGACTCGGTGTGTATTAAAATAAAGAAATGCGTTGTTTCCGTCGCGCCGGGCCTTCCATACATAATGCGTCGCTCGCTATGCGAGTACCTGACGTGTGCACGTGTATTTTGGTACGTGTATTATGTAGTTAATACGTAATTGAAACTTTAATATTTAATGTAGTTTGTAATTATTTTATAGAATCGTTATTTTCAAAAGTATCTGCAAACTATTTATAGAGATATTTTTAGGTATGAGTATCGTTATTATTTATTGTACGTGGTTCAGGGGTCAACGTGTAGAGTTTAGATTGCTACTGGGTTCGGAATGTCCGAACCTCGCGGAGAGCGCGCTTATAATAACGTCACTTTGTACAATATTTAGGTAATACATTTCAAGTTAAATCACCAGATTGCCAAAAGAGAAAGATGATCTTGTGCCTTCGAGGGTATCTAAAACAACTGATCCTAGTTAGTACTGCGACCTGTAAAGCGATTTACGAAACCGCCCTTCTCATCGTACTTGAAAAGGAGAATAGTATTATATATATTCTAGGATATCATGCGTAATATGGACAGAATGGGTCTCAGAGATATATGGATCGTAACCCATCGCGCTGGCTCCATGCGATTGGTGGGTGTTAACGACTATTATCCTACGATTGTAACTAGGACCGACGGCTTAGCGTGAATCAGGTAATTCAGCCTGCAATGTCCTAACATAAAAGAAAATCGAAAAATGTTTCCCGACCCATGACCTCTAGGTCACGTAGCCGAAAACTGTATCCACGAGACCACGGGGGCAGTTTGCAGATAATTTTAAAGTAATAACAACATTCAATAACATAGATATTTGTGCTCGTACTTAAGATAATACCAGACAGTTCAAATATAAGAGTCGTTACCCAGATAATTAGACTCGGAATCGGGACAAGGAACCAAATCCAGGACCTGTTCTGGTTTGTATATTTTTATTCTAATCAAACTCATCTTTTTGCTATCGTTAATCTTTTTCTAAAATATACCTGCACATCAAACTAAAAATTAATAAAGTGCTTCAAGAAAACGTCATAACGGTTATCATCTAAATCTCGTGCAAGGGGTTGGGACGCGACGTTCCCCATAATTGGTATTCCGCGCTAATCTCGGTAGCATCTCACCATAAACTAATGGGAGTCTATGAGCAGCTCATTATTTTCGACTTGGTAATATTTAAACGTCACACAGGTACACGTCACGAGTCGTCCCTACGTGAGGGGCATGAGAACCATACAGATCGGCCCCGTACATAATTCAGTCTCTCGTCCTTTGTGCCCAACGTCATTGTTATTAAAGTAATCACGGCCTCCATCATGAATCGAACATTATGGGATATAAACAAAAGAAAGCTGAAAAGCCATTATGTCGCCGTGGGTACATCGGGCCTGTGTTTTTCTGTCGTTGGAGTAGTCGCGTCACTCCGAGCGCTTCAAATACGCCGCGTGGAATTTTTTGAAGGGCCCTCGATAATGGCACGATATTTACGACCTTTAACGGGGACTAATTAAAAATAAAAGCGCCTGTCACGGCTTTCTACGCTTATGAACATTAATGTTTGTTATTATATTAATGATGGCTTTAACGGGATTATTAAGTGAATTTACATGTACCCTAAAACCGAATGTTAGATTCAATTCTTTGATCATTTTTATAACACCTATTTGTTCTTGTTTAGTATCACTTAAGACACGTCTAGGAAGGAAGACATCTAGATAAAAACAATTCACTGTCTATTCAAACTTCACAGATTGTATTTTTCACATTAACTTTTTGATATAAAAGTAAATGATAATATGTTAGCTGAATCCAGAACATTACTTGGTTCATGTGTTCACGTCAGACATCTGAAAACCTTTGCATTTTAAATACGAACAACTATAAAATTGCTTTACTTTGGCAGATGGACATTACAATTATTACTCACGTAATGAATTAGAATTTAATTTAAATGTATTTTTTATTATGCTTTTTGATGGATTATCCAAGACTGGTAAACTATAGATTTAGGATTCCAAAGGCTAGGAATTCATCATCATCAGCGCATTAAACGTCCCCACCGAGGGGCACGAGCCTACCCGTATAGGGTGCTTAGGCCTTAGTCGTCCACGCGGGCCCAGTGCGGATTGGACGACTTCACACACAACCTTTAAATCTCTTCGCAGGCGTGCATGAAGGTTTTCTCACGATTTTCCTTCACCGTAAGAGCGTCAGATAAAGTACATATAATTTCGAAAATTCGAAAACACATTGGTACGTGGCGGGATCTGAACCTCAGCCCTCCCGGTAGGAGGGCGACAGTCCACACCATTGAGCCACCGACGCTCTTAAAGGCTAGGAATTATTATTGTTTAATTTCGTTTTTCACGAGTAGTCCAGTATCACAATAATGGTGTTCTTAGGTAAATAAATATCATTTTGAAAAGATATAAGGAAGTCGTGTATTAGGGCGTCAGGAACTTTCAACAGGGGTATGATTAATCAGGGATAAAGAAATAGGTATTTCTTCCGTCATAATTAAAATGCTTTGGGTATTGGTAGTTCTAACTTAATACTTGTATGGCACAAGTTAGCAATATGTGCGATATTGTTGGCGACTGCTACTTACGACCGGATGAATGAGGACTTAAATCATAAAGTAGCGATTAGGTACTTGTTTACCTAAAATAGTTTAGGACTACTCTAGACTATGACGTAACGATGTTTTGAAAATAACGTCACAAAAGATTGAACATAAGAATGTTTCTGCTGCGACATCTATAGTAACTTACTTTTGATCTATTTATAAGGGTTCACATTACAAAAATAGTTTTAATCCTGCACGCACGGTCTCATTTGTTTCAAAGAGGACGTATGCCGTAAAGCTTATTATGAAGTCCCGAGATTTAGATATATGTCTTATTGTCAAGGATAGCACTAATCCGACAGCGGGTAATGTGTTGCGGTGCGGCTGGGATTCCATTAGACTATGATGTCATTAGATTCGACCTTCTAATGGTTGATAAACCGCAGAACCTCATAAAAAAGTAAACACCACTTCGCGCATCACTGCATTTTGTTGCGGTTCGATTATAGACCTATACGAGTATGATAAAGATGTTAGATTAGTTTTTTTTGTTACAAGATCCTTTAAAACCATAACGTTGACATAGTTAAAATTATCAAATTTTAATTTATTAGTGTTGTGTGTAGGTTTCATTAAATATGACAAATTTACTATGTCTAAGTTATTAGGTTTTATCAAAAAGCGTTTTTAAGTATTGTGCATCATCATCACCTAGTATTGTGCATATTTTTATTTCCGAGTAAGTTGTGTTCAGCTTGGAATTTTTATTTAACATCCCATTGCCGGTTTGAGTTATTTTCAATACTAGTACCTAATATCAATTGAAATTAATAAAACGTGATTCCTAATATTAAAATATTATCTGTTATTAAATACGGAGTTACTTCACAGTAGCAGTAATCTCCTACATAATATTTTTTTATTAAAAAACCATTGTACGATCCCGAGTAATCCCTCGAATTCGAGAAAGCGAGCCGTTTGGTTGTCTGAGTTTTAAAAATAAAGCCCCATAATGAATCGTATTAAGAAGCGACATCGCTTTACGCTTTAGGATTCTAAAAGAATGGTTATGTTTGGAAACAGTATATTGGTTCCGACAAAAATGCCGCTTAAGAATCGTCGAATACTTCGGTGTTGCCGGCTGTGATCGTAAATCGGGGGGAGATGCCAGATTGTATCGTTTGTAGGCCATTTAGCTGCCTTAATGGTGTATTAGAATAATCCAGTACACAGTAGTCGAATGGTATCTCGCTCCCGGAATGATCCAGTTAAGGCTAGATGATTGATCGAATGCGTCCGGCCTTCCAATTTCTTGTGATAGACAAACGATAATATATGATGAATTTGGCATTTACTTCTAATGATACTCGTTGAGTTGCCCAGATAAAGTTACACTAAAGGATAACACATTTAATATATTCTTTATCACTATATTGTATAAAACAAAGTCGCTTTTTTGTCTTCATATCCCTATATGCGTTTAAATCTTTAAAAAACGCAACGGATTATGATGCGGTTTTTTTTAATAGATTGAGTGATTCAAGAGGATGGTTTTTATTGTACACATTATAAAGGTCTACAGAAAACTCCCGATGGCATATGCCTATCTCTTATGGATATCCCATAATACATTTTTTTTGTCATTTCTTTCTACAACAAATTATGGCAAATTTTCGAAGCGATTTAATCAATAAAGCATTAATCCTGATCCAATTGAATACCTAAAACACATTGTTGATTTAATATACAAGTGTAGATATATGGCTCTTTACAGCATATGATTTAAATGAATATTTTCAAAGATATTACTCATTTAAAAGTTGCGGTACGTAGAGTTTGCGGCGGAACGTGCCTATTACGAATATCATATTGCACCCGTGCGAAGCATGGGCTGGTCGCTAGTTTATAATATGAGGAAGAAGTTACTTATAAAAAAACCGACTATCGAGGAAACGGTGTATTTGGCCGGTACCTCAATGTACCTCAACCTCAAATCTCAGGTTAGATCACTGGAGTTTACATCCGGGTAGCAACTGCACTGTGCTACCTACTTTCGGATTGTTCTGATATATCCCAGGCCATAGGCGTCATTTAACGTTAGGTCTGCTTGATTTCGTCAATCAATATTTTTCATTAAAACATTTACTTCCAACGCAGTAAACCTGAACTTAAAAAATTAATTGTATTGATAAAAAAACGATTCGTGACTAGTTCTTAAAATGGTGGCTATACTGTAAAAAGCTTTATATAGTTTCACAAATAACGATAACATAATAATTGCTGTTTACTTGCTATCATGCGGTTTCAAAATAAATATATTTGTTCTTGAATATGTATCAACATATTTATATACTCAACAATAATTCGAAATTAACTTCGAGTGTGACAAAAAATTGTTTCTAGCTTACATTTATTCTTAAAAAACTTTACTTTGGAGTAAATAAGGTGTAAAATGTTAACACTCGTCTGAACATCTGCATGATAATAATATTGGGAAATAAACAACACTGAATAGATAGCCAAATGAAATACAAACGTGTAACAATTATTTTTGCAATAAACAAGAGCGAGATCATTCATAATTTATGCTTACTATCCGAACATGAGCGAATGGCGAAATCTTCATTAAAATTGATGCCCAAATTGTCATAAATACTGCTTTTGTACAGAACAGTGACTTTATTATATTTGGTTTCCTAAAACGAGTTAAGACAAAGCATCAGCAAATATTTGTAAGGCATTAAAATATTTACATCGCCAGTTGATAGCTTCTGAGTCATCCTCATTGCGAAAACGTTCGAACTGTTCATACTCTATAGACTTTGCTAAAGTTGAGTGTACGTATTTTGGTATTGCTCGTTATTTTACTGTGATTATGTATTATATTCAGAAAACAGAATTAGGTTGAAATTTACGTACTGATACTGATTTTATACATCAAGTAAAAAAAGTAGATATGCTTCAAAGGTCGAGAATAATTTTGGTGTGCAATATAGATCCCCTGATTTACGGAATAGAAATCTGATCTATCACTCAGGATTTTATCATTATTTATTTGTAATTTTAATGGTCAATTAGGGAGGATCAACTAAAAATTAAGGAGAATCCATAATAAAAATATCTGCATTTTGCTGCAAGTACTGAAATAAATGTACCTGATTCCGAACTTTTAATTTGTGTGATCTTGTCGTGTAAGAACTAATAACAATATGACCAGATTTTGGACACTATAAATGTATTTTCTGACCTGTGCTCTAGTAAGATAACTTATATCATAAAATAATTGTAAAAAGAATGTCTAAACATTTAATTGTAGAAATGCTAATTTAAAATTCAGAACTGAGAACAACGTTGATAAAACTCATAAGAATATGTTGTTGAGATTTTAATGACCCCCAGGAGTAGTTAAAAGAGAGACCCAAACAGATAAGTACTGCTGAATATTTATAAGTTTATAGTCATAAAGTTATACTCGTGAGATAATATTTTATGTCAAGCGTCTGCCTACTGCACACCTAAATATTATTATTTATGCTTCCACCTTAACTATTTAGTTGCGATTGACGTAAAGTCGAAAACGAAACACTAACGACGTCTTCTAACAGAATCGGGCATGTTTACAGTCTTTTGTTTAGCCCTTCTCTCGTTTCCAAGATTGACACCCGGCTCTATTAGTGTTATATTTACGAGGAACATGACAACCCTTTGTTCGACAATGTAGAACAATTATTTTAACTGGTAGTCGTTGGCGAATTGTCACCGAAATGTAGCGAATTCGCTTCGGAGCGAGTCAACGGTGGCCAATAAAAGAGTTGAGACCGTTATTTTGTTTTTGATTTATAGCGTGTTTTAGTATTGGCAGTTTTAGGGTTGCTCGAGTGGGCTGAACGGGATTCTATTGTTCTTTGTATATCGAGCAAATATGCTATCGATGCCTTTCAAATTTAATTTTTGATTCTGTTAAATGACATAAGTTTTGTTAGCTTCCATAAATAATAAACAAATAAATATCCATTAACATTTACACAGCTTACTCTAGTCCAAAATTAAGCTCAAATTTGGGTACTAACCAATGTATTATTTATATATTATATTGATACAGATAACATATAGACATACAGATATATATTTTTAAATACATAAAATACATATTTTACACCAGTACAAACAGACATGTTTTCGAACACAAAGTTTGTACTTCATTATCTGGTGTATTATTTACTGGGGTTTTAGAAAATTAACACACGGGGTCCTTTTTCATTTCGCAAACTATTTACCCAAAACTTTTATCGAAATATAGACCGAACTAGAAACATTACCAAGATCATACTAACGTTGTTCTAACTATATCGCCCACTAGTCCTTTCCCATTCGACAACATCTTTGTGCGGCGACATACCCGAATATTCATTAACAACAAAGAACGGATGCTATATTGTTATGCAACTTACTTCTACTTGGTGGTATACTCGGTTCTGAGTCGTCTAGGTAGGTACCACCGTAGTACCAGAAATGGTCCCATGACATAGAAATGTTTGTACCTCTGTTCAGGATGAGGGCACTGTAGCTAGTAAAATTTATAGGGCATAGAGACCTAAATCTGTCGTCTCGACAGGAGCAGATAGTGTTGACGGATGTTGACTTTATTATTTATTACTTTCAACACTGCTTCTGTCATGGTCAGGCGTATCACTTACCACCAGGTGAGCGCACTGACCGTTCTGTTCACTTATGACATAAAAACATAAATACAATTTATATTAGTAACATGATAACCAAAGTTGCACCATTAAAGAAACAGTTAAACGCATCGCCTTTTTCCTGGGCAGTCGTGATGACATAATTGACAAGCGTTTGCAAGTGATTTAGGAGGGACATTCCACTTTGCAAAAGTAACGGGCTGTAACCAGTTTGGCCCATTGAAACTTTCGTATTTATTTTTGCAAGTTATAAAATACCCCTTTTTATGGTACCTCTTTTGAATAGGTAATAAAATTGTCACCGACATTATTTCAGTTGGTGACGGCTTTTTTGGCTATTCGTGACATTAACGATTCTGGAGAAGTGTTAATTGTAAAATTTTCACTGCTTTAAAGCGAAATGTATCATAAAAAATAATAAAGCAAATTTTTGTTTGCGAATTACGGTAAAAAATGCGTTTATATTACGGGTTCTTGAAAAAATCAATAATTAGAAATATAACAAATTTCTAGTTGGCGTAGTGAATCTTTAATTACCGTAGTTTAGTGGTCTCGGCATTAATTTCGACACGGGGACCCGTCAGTTCGAATCCCAAATGAAAGACGCAACGATAAAGATTATTCTAATTTTTTTTTTTTACCTGTTCTTAATAAACAACTATAGGCAAACAATTGACACTAGCCAATATTGCTCCTTTGACAAGAATTAAAAAGCATTGTTTCTAGTAAGTGGGTTACCCAATGATATAAAAAGTATAGATTCGTGATATTTTCACAAAACAACTGGAAAAAAGTGTTCCAAATGCAGCGACAGCACACATACACATATTTCGAATGAGCGTACATTAACCTAAACAAAGAGCCTACAACTGTATTCTCGTTGGCGGTTCGTTTTTGAGTCACGGGTGGCGTATCTACGTTTTTATATACAGAATATCATTGGGGTTACCACAGACATTATTTTTATTTCCTCGTCAGCAACATCCAAGCGTCTAATGCACGAAGCCTGTTCGCTCCGGACTTGTACATGTGTAAATATTTGTCTATGGAATATATTACATGCTATTGTTTCAACGATGTTCCTTATACATTGAATTTGTATTGTGTATGCATATCGATGGATGTTATGCTAAGCAACACCAGTTCATCTACTTTATGTCGGATGTTATAGAGTATTGGGCAAATGTTTTAAATAAATATTTCAACAGAGATCAATCCTCTGATCGGCTTGTATTTAGTACCTGCTAAATCGGG
>PQWD01009504.1:0-38525 GCA_019425675.1 Leucinodes orbonalis
TGAAATTGCCGGGTATAAGAGACCTAACATATATTGTCTCGGGTGACGGCACAGTGCGGCATTAATGGAGGATAATAACTGTCTATCAGTTTTTGGTCTCCTTTAATGCCGCTCTGCCATGGTCAGGCGTATCACTTACCATCAGGTAAGCGTCCAGACCGTCCTGTACACTAATAACATAAAAAAAAGAAAAGGTGTTATAAGTTCTATGTTGATATTTGTATATATTTTGTCTATCGTATCGTTGCACTAACGAATAGACTAATTTTCGATGCATTTTTTTAATTCATATGCCAGTATTCTTGTGATAGTCAATGATACTGCCGCTAAGCTGCAAAGCCTCGAGCATCGTCGTAGAGTTGCACGGCTCGTATTTTACAGGGTACATTTCGGTGAGTGTGCGATGGAATTACACGAGTTAATTCCACCAGCCCCTTTTCACCATCGGGATACAAGACGGAGGCGAACGTTCCATCCTTACGTGGTAGACATCCCACACATCCGCACAGCCCGCTATGGTGCCTCGTTCTTAATACGCACCGCAAAGTAATGTAACTCTTTGCCTTCTTATGTGTTCCCCGATCATTACAACCTGACCGTCTTAAAGGCTAGAGTGAATAGATTGTTTCGAGGCAGGCATGATTCATCCTCGGCCGCATCATCACTCACCATCAGTTGAGATGGCGGTCAAATGTCTATCTATAGAAGTAAAAAAAAAAAAAAAAAGTAAGTACGTGATATGTTTCAAACAACTGAAAAAAAGTGTTCCAAAAGCACCGACAGCACACATGTTACGCCAGCCTAATATGTGAAGATCGCTGAATGCATTGCCCACATACAACCGTGACTTTAGGCTGCTGACGCCGCGGAACGTGTCCCGCCGCTGTCGTCATTCACCGCATCATGTTAATTTTAAATATGCATTAAATCATTCTGTACCTAGCCTCGGTCGAGACTCATTGTATTTTAAATTAGTTGTAATTATTAATAATTAAATTATATAAAATAAATTGTTTTTTTTTATAACTTCCGCTGTGACCACACATAATTGGCGCAGTCGGTAGGATAGTCAAAGAGTAGGTTTTCTAATATCGATCCACCTTGACTATCACGAATCTACAAGTGGTTCCAGCAGAAAGCGAATCTGAACATTGATTCACAAAGAAGAAATGCTGTAAGTACTTTGAAACTTTCAAGTCCTTATATTCCTTACTTATTAGGTCCTATAGTATATTATAATTCCTATCTCTCCTTGAATATTCCAGGGACTAGATATCATTTTTAAATTTAATTTATCAAGTTGTTTTAACATAAAATATATATCGTATATATTTTTATAACACTTATTACTCATATAACGAGTTATATTAGATATATTAAATAATATTTACTAGATATAATTTTATCTTAATATACATTAAGTAGATATAATTATATAAAGGTAACATATCCTTTTTAACAAATTAGAGATATTCATATTAGATATAAACTTATTAGATATAACATTTATTTATTCATAGTAGAAATAGGAAAACCACATTACTTCGTAGGTATAATATTAGCGTGCCTATATCTTTTTACATTGCATGATAACTTGTTACTTTGATTTTGTGTGCCATTTCTTTTGTGTTTAATTTAACAGCTCATCAAAATTTTCACCCACGTGCTTCGCGTAATAGTAGAGAAATAGGCCGCAGCAGTAGGTTAAATATTATAGACGAGAACCGGGAATTAGGTAGCACTATGTCTAGCGAGGATATCGACGTTATCTATAAGTCATTAAGACTTTTACCCGAATTTGACGGCAACCCACACGTGTTAACGCGATTCATTAACTTATGCGATCGACTAGTTTTAATCATTTCCGGGTAGGTGCCGGGCATGAATTACAGAACTTAGCTCTAATAAACGGATACTTAACAAAATTACGGGCCCGCGGCTAGACTCATAAACTCTAGTGGTATTTCTGAGAATTGGAACGGTATACGGAACGCCTTAATAAATAATTTCGCAGACCATCGCGATGAGACCGCTTTATACAGCGACTTGTCCTTACAAACTCAAGGGTCATATAGCCCTCAGGAATTTATGAAAGGTGCCAAAATTATACAGTACCATTATGACGTATATTAGCCTTCACGAAACTGTACCGACTACAATAGAACCAAACGTACTTTATATCAAAAACTTACTCTTCAAGCTTATTGCGTGGTCTTAAGATCCTCTTAGGGTCAAGAATTCGTTGCATGCGTCCAGCTACTATGGAAAGTGCTCTTGAATACGTGCAGGAAGAGCTCAACAACTCTTTACATGCAGCATCGTAATGAAGGCCGAGCCGTAAAGAGTGGCACTCACCAGCCCCTCACGGCAACTTTAACCCAGATAAGCCTACTGTCTATATTTAGGACAGTAGAAATAAAAAAAATATCAGAATACCCTCTTTATCTAAGATTATTTAGTCTTTTGATTTGCAGTAAGAAACGTGTCAGCTATTAGAAAAAATAAAAAGACAGTTATTTTAACAGTTTTACCTTATATTTTACCTTATAAGTGTTAATAAAAGTACGTTGCACACATGGCAAATGACAGGTATGTATAAAAGTATATTTCTACTCGTGAGTTGTTTTTTCTGTGTAATATCTAGTTGATAACCTTAACTTTGTACTAAATAAATATTCTGGCAAATATAATAAATAATTACGTAACTTGTTACAAATACTAGCGTACTATATATAGACAGTAGGATAATAATACATGATTAGTACAATAATACAACTTTTTCTTTACAGACGTTAGCTGGGCATGAAATTTTAGATGCTTTAGAAAATGTTTCTGATAATGAAGATTATAGAGAACGACTGATATGTATTCTACATCCTCCTGTTGATCCTGACTGTCTCACATGACGAAGATTCGGGTGAAGAAGATAATGTAACTTTGAATAATTGCCACGAAACATTCTGCTTCAACCGGCTGGCAAACCTCCCCTGATACATAAAGAATGAATTGATCAGCTCGGCTATGACTAGGATAGATTTGACTTTATTTTCGCCACCTGTCATGTCAGATACGAATATTAGGTGAAGTTGTTGTATGATGTGTGTATGATGATTGTAGACAAATACACAAAGTACGCCCTAGTTACACTTCTAAAATAAAAAGTCTTAGAGTTTCTCTCCTCTTGAGGAGCATTACAGTGTAGATGAGGCCTATGATCCTCTACTATGGTAGAATGGCTGCAAACACACATAAAAGGTAAACCTATTAGGTACGGGTTCTAAGCTTGGGTTGGTGCACACGGTAGGGTATAGTTTTATGGATGGAACCATACCAAGGTGCTACAACTATGTGCAATCCAATATATAAAGAATTGGGGCGGGTGCAAGCTTGTTCTCACTTTTTTGCGATGTGCTGATTCACGGGCTTCGACCTCTTTACCACGTAGTTTTTTGATATTTTTTTTTACTGGACGCCTTGCTGGAAGGATAACAAAGAAGGCCTTCGTTGCACTGGACAGTTCAGAAAAACAGGACATCTAGTTGTCCTCTGATTAACATCGAAGTTACTGAAAAAAAGGAACGTGGTGCTGTCGATTACAGAACAACACGTTCATTATTGCTAAATGGCATGACAAAGTATATTCAGAATTGCTTCTAATGCTGTAGGAATAAATCCTAAACAATCTGCTAAACGCTTCTCACAAAGTGAAAAGAGAACATTGTCAAGAAAGAACCACAATATGGTATCCATCTATAACAATATATGGGAGGAGTGATCGGATCTGATGAAATATTCACATTACGAACTGGTATATACGAGGTAAGAAATGGTACATGCCGTTGCTCACACACATGATTGATCTTGCCGAACATAATGCATGGCAGTTATATAAAAAAATCATGTGAAAACTGGATCATCTTGGCTTCGCAGGGTAGCAATTGCTTGATTGAATCAACACAGAAAAAATGCAAAAGAGGGCCTAGCCGACCTCCCATCATGATCGTAAAGACCAAATGAATCATCTGGTTATTCCTCAATCGAAGCAAACACACTGTCGTCAATGTCACAAAAAATGTTTGACACGTGCAAGAAATGTGATGTTGGAGTGTGTGTCAAGTGTTTTGAATCATATCATTCATAAATAGTTTAATTAGTAAATTACATATAACAAGGGTAATATAAACAATAGTTATCTAATAAACTACAAACTTTTTGATTACATTTCTGTTTTGTCATAAATGGTCTTTTATTTCCTCTTATTATCCTACTGTCCTACATATAGGACGGCTGTTTTCCTGAAAGCCTTACACTTATTTTTTTTTCATTATTTTTTTATGTTTTTTTATTTTTTTCAAAATTTTCAGAAAATTTTAGTTTCAGCTTATCTGGGTTAACTTACCATTAAATAACTTTGCACAAAAAATGCCTATATTTAACATGTCAGGACCTCCTAAGGCAACCGGGTAATAAATATCCCTGGTCCATCCAGATTACCTCTTCAAAGGTTGGAGACCAAGTGTGCCGCAGATGCAGCCTCCCCGTGGGCCATCTCGAACTCAGCAGATGTTCCGATGCCCCTCCGCAAACTACAATCCCAGAGTCACGTGTTCAAATTACCTAATAGACCGCAACAGCAGCCATCTTTTAATTTTGGAGGCCCGCGCCTATGAGTGGCGTTAGTCATTGTTCGAAGCCCCTGCCTCCATCCGGACACGATTGGCGTAATTCGGTAACCCACCGCCGAGCAACTATTTTAAAACTCGAGAATTAAATTTAAATAATTTCGAATATGATTAGAACCTAAATTACGAATACGAATACAATCCATATGATTATCAGTATGAACCTAGCTACGAATTATCATGATTATTACGTTAACTATGATCAGGATCAGTTAACCGAAACTCCTACCGTTGAGGAGATAGACCCCAATACGCGTCACCCGAGGTCAAAATTTTATACAGACAGCATAGAGTTATTTCACACGCAAAAATAGAAGTTAATTTTCACATTCAGCGACAGTTAGGCTATATCCAAATTAGTAACCCACCTTTGAAATTTCTTATCGATACCGGAGCCAATCAATCGTTATAAGTCCTCAAGCTGTGAATAAATTTCTCATATACCATTAAACTATAACCATTTCAAGTCACTAATGTTCACACTACAAGTAAAAGCGATCACTCAATTACATTACCATGCTTTCCCGAATTTAAAGAATCAGGCGATTTAAATTTATTTGTGTACGACTTCATAATTACTTCGACGCCTTTAGGTTCGATTTGTTAGACGCATGGGACTCTAGCATTGATTTAAAAAAACAATTACTTAGAACTCGTAACGCAAATATACCTATAAACATGTATGACTCGCGGAATGCTAATTTGTACGAAGAGATAATACCTGCTCACGCATCCAAACTAGTTCGTTGCCCATCAATAGTCAAGACGGTACCGCGCGTTAATTCCTAATCAAATAATTTGTAACTGCCATATTTCCGAATGTTTAACTGAAATTAAAGATAACCGTGGTTGGGTAGAGGTAAAGAATAACTCTGCTAATGATGTCATATTCTCAATGGACCGCCCAGTCTCCGCTGAAATATTAATATTAACTTTAATCGCTCTGAAAACTTACCAAAAGAACTAAAGAAGTTACCCGTCCGAAAGATCATTTAAACGCCGAAGAAACATTGAACTCTAGCGAACTAAATATAGCACTATTGAAAAGGAGCTCTTGGCAATAGTGTGGGCCACTAAGTATTTCAGGCCGTATTTATTTGGCCGAAAATTCAAAATTATTACAGATCATAAGCCACTACAGTGGATTATGAATCTCAAAGAGCCCAATTCACGTTTAACGCGATGGCGTCTAAAGCTTAGCGAATATGATTACACGGTCGTATACAAACAAGGCAAATGTAACACCAACGCGGATGCCTTGTCACGAATTGAGCTTAATAACGATGAGATCAGTTCAATTATAGTTAACCCGTCTGAAAAAGGATTAGATGATTCTAGGACCATTTCAGCTGTCGAGGAAGCTGATGAGTCTAGGACCATTACAGTTCACACTGACATAGAAAACCCAATTTTAGAAATACCTATTTCTGATTACCCATTAAATACTTTCACTAGACAAATTATTTTAACGGTTGTTGGTGATATTAAGGGACGAACGATCGTCACAAAGCCATTTGAGACACACACACGAACTAGTATTCAACTATCAGAATCAAATTTAGAAGAGGATACCATAAACGCTATTAAAGAGTACGTTCACCCAAAAATTAAGACAGGTCTACTAATTAATCCCCTGAAGCTATGTATAAGATAGTTCCAATTTTACAAAGAACCTTCAAAAATTCGGCTATGAAATTATTTGTCACCAAAAAGGAATTAGATAACGTTAGGGAGTATTTAAGACAACAAGATATCATTAATAAATACCACGATGGCAAAACGAACCATCGCGGTATAAATGAATGTTATCTCGCATTATCCCACAAATACTACTGGCCTAAAATGCGAGAGCATGTGATTAAATTTATTAATGAATGTACTGTGTGTGGTCAGGCTAAATATGATCGCCATCCCATAAAACAAAAATTTCAGTTAGTTCCGCCTGCCAGCAAACCCTTTGAACTTATTCATTTAGATTTGTTAACCATCCAAAGCGATAAATATCTCACAATAGTAGATGCCTTTTCAAAATATTCACAAGCATACTACTTGAGAGACGGTACTGCTTTAAGTGTCGTACAATCTTTATTAAAATACTGCACTCATCACGGATTACCGATTACCATTGTAACGGACAATGGACCCGAATTTAGTAATCAACTTTTTAATGAATTTACTAGGTTACACGGAATCCAACACCACAAAATTGCTCCACACTCACCTAATGAGAATGGTATCGTAGAAAGATTTCACTCAACAATTTTAGAACATCTCCGTATATTAAAAATTGAACATAAATCAGAATCCGTTGTCAACTTAATGCCTTACGCACTTTTAGCATACAATAGTACTATTCACAGCTTCACGAGATGTAAACCGATCGAAGTTATAACGGGTCACTTCGATCCACGCGATCCGTTTAATATAGACCTATCAGCACAACTTTTACAACAATATACCGTAGATCATAAAAATAAGATGACCATAGCATATAATCTCATTCATGAATCTTGCTCTAACTCACGTAAAAATATCATTGATAACCATAACAAGAGACGAGAGCCTGAAACTGAGTACTCTCCCGAACAACAGATATTTGTTAAAAATCCCACCGCTTCTCGTCAAAAATTAGCTCCTCGATACACTAAAGATGTTGTAATGGCTAACCTTCCCATACATATTTATACTCGTAAGAAGCGTGGACCAGTTGCTAAAACACGCCTTAAAAGAATTCCTAAAAGTTCCCAATTGTTACAGGACTCTCCTGGTTCTACATCTTCTCCTGAAATCGGCCCTAATGCAGGAGATAAAACTTGAAAATCTTGATAATGGACCCGGTATATTACCCTTCAGATTAGGCTCCACTAACATTGTTTCTCATTATCACTCTTTTCTACAATTCATAGATCTCCGCGATTTGAATAGTAAATTAGACTCAGTAGCGCACCAGTTAGATAGTATTGAACCCGAACCAACTAGCACAGCACCTTCTCTACTAGAGCCGCACATCAACTATCTTAAAACTAAAATCATTAACTTATCTAATCAACTGCAAACGTTTGAAACAAATCGCGTAAAAAGAGGACTCATAGATGGTCTAGGTTCTGTCGTAAAAAGCATAACAGGCAATCTAGATTATACCGATGCAATTCATTACGATAAAGTAATCTCATCTCTTAATAACAAAGAGAATAAATTAATCAATGAATTTAATAACCACGTCAGTATCACGAAAGAATGGGTATCTCAATACACATTGATAATTGAAACCATATCAAGTAATCAAAATAAGATAAACGGGTTATTAAATAATATAAGACAAAGTATCGCTACTCAAGAAAATAATCTAATAAGATATTCGCATCTCGCTCAAATGCTTTTGATCTTAAGTGACAATATAGACGCTGTTACATTAGAAGTTGTTAAGTTACAAAATATTTTAGCCTTTATTAGAACCTCAACCGTACACCATTCCGTAATAGATCCTCACTCGATAGAAAATATATTAACTAAATTAAAGGAAATATACGGTACAGATAACGTTTTAAACTTAGATATAAGAGAATACTATGATATAATGAGAATAGGCTCTTATTATGTAGGCAATAGATTAGTTATAGTTTTAAAATTTCCTATTATTTTACCTAGGTTATATGATTTATATAAATTATCTATTATTCCAAATAGAAATCATGAAATCCTTACACCTCCATCTCCCTTCCTAGCTATCCACTTGAAAGATTTCAAGTACATAGAGGCTGAATGCCCGAAGACAAGTAAAGGATACTTGTGTGAACGAGTAGAACATGTTCAGAATCATTCATCCTCAGACTGCATTCACGAGCTCATCGTCACGCAACAACGAGCCGCCGTATGTAAGCCATCTACAGTTACGCTTCGAGCTGCAGCCTTCGAGCAACTGGACGACAAACACTACACCGCCAGCTTCCCTCAGCCTACGAGAGTACATATGTTGTGCGGACAAGATCTGCACCAAACTCTACAAGGTAGCTTTCTTATCGTGATACCTCAAGGATGCTGCGTGGAGACATCCGAGTTCCAGCTCTATAACAAGAAAGATAGAATCCGAGGACATGCTGTTAAGATAATGGATCTGCCGAAAAACTTTACCCGGGAAACATCACTGGTCCCACCATACAGACTCCAAACCATCAACTTAGATCATCTTCATGAAGCAAACTCCAAGCTCGTCACACAGCCGCAGATAGGAGCAGATGACAGCTATGATTATAGTATCTACCACACTACTATCCCTATGTACTTAATTTTATTAAGTGCAGTAGCACTTGCCATTGGTATTGCTTACCGAAAATTCTATTTGAAACAGATGAAGATTAAGATGGACCATCCTCACGAGAGTAATCCTGAGCCTCATAGAATCTATGCCATCCCAAAGAGATCAAATCCAACCGCCACACAGCCTCCAGCTCAATTTACGACGAATGTCTTCAATAGTCGCTGTTCTACGGGGGGAGGTGTTACGCCAGCCTAATATGTGAAGATCGCTGACGATGCATTGCCCCACATACAACCGTGGACTTTAGGCTGCTGACGCCGCGGAACGTGTCGCCGCCGCTGTCGTCATTCACCGCATCATGTTAATTTTAAATATGCATTAAATCATTCTTGTACCTAGCCTCGGTCGAGACTCATTGTATTTTAAATTAGTTGTAATTATTAATAATTAAATTTATATTAAATAAAATTGATTTTTTTTATAACTTCCGCTGTGACCACACATAAATTCACATACACATATTTTGAATGAGCGTGAATTTACCTAAACAAAGAACCTACAACTGTATTCTCTTTGCAGATCGTTTGTGAGGCACGAGTGGCGTATCTTTCTTTATATAGTGATAGTTAGTAACTGAATTTGTTTAAAAGCAACGAAGCAGTCCAATAAGGAACATTGTCATAATTATCAAAAAAAGATCTCCAGATTATGTAAGAAAATCTAATCCAGATACCACTACAGACAACAAAGAAGTAAATTCAATAGATATGGACAATTTCATATCGAGCTTATCATTGACAGCTAGTTCAGACTAATTTGAAACTTAACCTAATGGCAATACGAATATCGAAAATGTCAATATTACAGGATCGGAAGGATATAGTAACTACACCCATATTAAATGAATGAATGAATGAAAAGTGTTTATTCAGTTTAGGTCCTTAAAGAACACTTATGAATGCAAATGAAGCTACCACTGGTTCGGAGGTAGTTTTCCACTGAGAAGAAACCAGCAAGAGACCTCAGTAGTTTACTTCTTTTCAAAAAAATTGTGTTGAATACAGATTCATTTGTAATAAAATAATTATATAAAGCAAATATATTTCAATTTTTATCGTATTATGTATTGGTAAAAATATATAATCTACAAAAGTACTATTAAGCAGTTAATATTATATAAATTTAAATAGATGACAACAAAAAAAAACAAAGTAGTGCAGGCGTGGAAATCAACATGTCCATGAGTTTTATCATTTAATATAATCTTCAACACTATAGTAAGCTTTTTTTATAAAATAGACTTTACATGAGACTTAAACTTATGCAGGGTGTAAATCAATACATTTTGTGGTAGGTTATTAATATTTTAATGCTTAATCCACAAATGAGTTCCAACCTTATGCAATCTAAGATTGGAACGGAAGTTTGTGTGGTTCCTAGTGTTCAAACTATGATTATCTGACTTTTTGAAATACAGTAAATTTTGTGTACATAGATGATTTATAATGGAAACGTTTTGTTTTAAAATAATGCGACCGGCATGCTGGTCCTCGAAGTTAATTTCATATACAAATCCTATCCATTATTATCATTCAAAGGGAAATCGTGCCGACGTCGTGCCGTTGTCGTTTCACGTCTTTTACGTCTTTTCACGCACTAATTAATGGTACGGATCACGCCTAGGCGGTTTTTTTTATTTTTCACAACCGGCACAAGTTGTGTACTTTTAGTTAAAATATTTTAGGTGTTAATTACAATAGCACGATAATTGTCCAAGAACTAATTAATGCCACGCAAAGAAGTGATTGTGGAGAGAAGGTTTTGCCCAGCAGTGACTATACGGCTGTAGTAGTAATAGCAAACGGAGACTTACGTTAAAATACCCTTTCAAAATAGTGTACATACGTTCATAGGCCAGGGGGGTAACCACAATCTCTTATAAAACAGTATCGTTATAATGCTACGTTAGCATTTTGTACTAAAAAATTAAGTAATATTAGTGTAATACTGTTTTAAGACATGGTGGTACTTCCCCAGTAGTTTTGTGATCACTGGGCGTTCTTTATTTATATAAATTTAAACCTAAAGAAACCCATGTACAATTTTAAAACTAATGTAAACACCATTAATTGATTAATTTTTTTATTTACCTCAGTAAAACGTTAAGGTGTATTTTTATTTACCTCAGTAATACGTTAGGTGTATTTTATTACCTCAGTAATACGTTAGGTTATTTTTATTTACCTCAGTATACGTTAGGTGTATTTTATTTACCTCAGTAATACGTTAGGTATATTTTTTACTCAGTAATACGTAGGTATAATTTTTGTCTCAAGAAGAAAACAAACCCATTAATAATTTTACATGGAAAAGTTCAAGGTCATCGAATTCTATAACCGAATGAATCCTTACTTATACCACAAACTAGTGGGAGAATGGTCATGCAGCCCTCACTCGTTTCAGGTAATGTCGTGTGCATTCGGTAACAGTCGCTGAAAATATATTTCATACATCGCAAGGCGGTCGAAATGTCTGAATCACCTGATTTTCCGAAAACAAAGATGATTCCGTGTTGCGTAGGGCACGTTTATCCGTCAGTCCCAGCTACTATCTTAGGATAGTAGAACCAGCTCATTATACGTCCTCAGGGAGCACGAACCTACTCGTATAGGGCTTAGTCATCCACGCAAGCCCGGTACGGATTGGCCGACTTCATAACCCTAGAATCTCTTTGCAGGTTTCCCTCACAATGTTTATCTTCACCGTGAAAGCACGGGTACACTTTCATGTAAATTCGAAAATACATTATTACGTGGCGGGAATTTAACCTGCATCCTGCAGATCTGAAGACATCAGTCCACACCAATAAGCCGACTCTCACCAACCTATAACTTCGTTTAATTGCCTCACGTTTGTCAACCAAACACGACAGATGGTAGGCACTTGATCCTTCCCAATTTTTTAGGTAAAAGCACAGATAAAATAAAGTAATAGCATATTGAATGGTATGAATAATAAATAGGTTTATGCATCATTAATTATTAGTAGTGAATTAAAACAAATTGTAAATGAAAAAACTTCAACAAATAATACAAATTAAGCACAAGGATCCAACTTTTTTAATGTTTTAAATAATCAGTTTAGGTATTACTAATGTGAGTGAATTAAAATAAAATGTAAATGAAAAAACATCATTAAATAAAACGATCCAAGCCTACGCTCTTTGCAGTTTCAAAGAATGCATTTAGTAAACGCTGCATTAAAATATTGTGGTAAAACGATGGCTACACCATTACAGAGCTAGATCTCTCATTATGTGAGTTACTGAGCTTTGCAACTGTTCTTTGGTCTTTATACGGCTTTGTTAGTATTCAAGGGGTGTCGGTGCAAACAAAAAAGGTGGGTGACGTGCTGAATATTAAATATTCTTAGTTTTCTGATTACGACTCAGCTCACTTATGCTTTGCTGTTTAATTATAGGTGATGTAATATTGCTTTTCCTTAATGAAGTCTACATTTTTAAAATCAATTTACATAAAAAATCACCAACAGAATGGTTGTGTCTTTTTCTCATAATTTAAAATGTCCATAATTTAGATTCTTTCTTTCTTACCATAACACATTATTATCATACCACGTTGACAAAAATTTCGTTTATTATAATTTTCAAAATGACCACAATAAAGTCAATCTGAAATATATTATTTTGGTTGTTTCACTTTTGAATTAAATTTCTTGGTTCGTTTCTAATAAACCATGAAATTATTTTGCTAGCTAAATTACAACAGGGCGTTCTTGGCTGCTTCAATGAAAAATTAACACTAATATATTTTTGATAAGGTAGACATAATTTCAATTCTTTATACTTCAAAAATGTACACGCAGTACCAGTTTGTGTCAGTGATACGCATTGCCTACCATTATTCTAAAATTTCTATCTATCCTCGTTACAGTAAATAAATAATGTGACAGCATACTATGTATAACATAACCGATCCAGCATTAGCAACACTCTTAAGTCGACGTGATAAAGCTCAAATTATATAGATTCGCATAGGCTAGCATCCCGTGACGAGTCTAACGTTTTTTACTGCGTATGGCCACGCAACTTCCAGGTATTTCGCTTTCTAAGATGTATCCCTTGTGAGCAGTGACAATAACAATAAGGTCTATTTTTGCAAATACGAGAGGCTTACTTGTAGCTGTCAGATTCGAAACGCTATTAGAAATATTGATGTTTCCCCCAAATAATGATATTACATGAAATAGCGGCGATAAAGCATCGTTCCGTTTTTGAGCTTATAGATAATGTTTTTGCTTTAGTTTTGCGTGCTCTAGATAGTTGTATCCTTTATATTTTTGTGTGGTCATGGTAAAAAGGGACCTTACTTAGGGCCGTAATTTTGTTCTTGACTGTTCATCCGGGGCTTAAATCCCACAAACAATAGATTTTCTTTTGATTTTTCAGCAAACTTGGCAAAAGGTAAAAACTTTAAAGCTTGACAAATGTTAATATAGCATTGAGGATTTTTTGATTGTATTTTTTTTTATTTCCAATGTATTTGAATTTTGTTACCTACTATTTATTTATTTGTAATTTGCTATGCCTTACTACTGAATTTTAATAATGACTTCGGTATTTTATTTATTAACTAGACAGCATATTTCAATGCCCTTTCAAATAACTTAATTCAAATTTTATTATAATGACACATATTTTTCGATAGTAAAAATATCTTTCTCTTAACAAGTCTTCTAACAAATGAAACCTTTAAATCCTTGTACGAATACAATACGCGTTCGTTACTAAGCAATTAACTAACTCCATTGATTAACCGTACATAAATATTCATCACAACCGTGTCTGGGTGCGACCTGCCTCGCGTAGTTAGTGCATTTCCAAATTTCACAGTACGTAACTACTGCATATGCGTAAGACCTTACAGTGGCTTTAAACTAACGTAAGGGTTGTCATAAACTCTACGCTCAGACCCCGCAGTTGTTAAATGATCTTTAAACACAAAGTAAATGGTCAGTTTGTTCACCTGATGGTAAGTGATATGCCTGACCATGACAGATCCGTTTCCATCCAGCACGGCCCCGCCCGTCACTCGTCACCCCAGACGACAGTTAGGTCACTCATATCCGGGAATTTTACTAGCTTCATTGCGCTCATTCCGAAACACAAAAGTGCAAAATATCCTAATTTCACGGGATGGTATCTAGCACTGCGGTGGTACCTACCTAGACAACTTAGTACCAAGTTTACCAAATATATTATATACAATTAGATCTAGCAATCGATATGTGCGTAACTATTATTAAATTTCACTTCAACTTTCAACTATTAGTAAAAAGTGTATAAATTTCAATTCAAATGGGTTTTTCTTGAAAGCGTTTTTTTTATATTTATGCTGAAATTACATATACAATTAAGTGCTTCTGAGTCCGCTTCACTCAACCTAAAGCACAAAACTTCACTCAAAATAACATACGACGAAACTCGTAGAGCTCTAGTAATAATGGTGCTTCCTACCTAATCTACTTAAGTCCTGTTGAGAATCAAGTTAATGGACGCACTATTAGTCTCCGTAGATTACTCACATGAAAGGGAATGTTCTACATACATGGTCACGTCTATCCGCCATCTTGCTTTGTTTCCGTAATAAGATTAATAACAACATTATGGCGATGTGAATAATTGACAAACAGATATCGTATCGTGAAACAGGAATGTTATGTACTTTTGTGTTTTGGGGATGAGGGCACTGCAGCTAGTAAAATTACCGAAATTTGGAGGCCTAACATCTTTTGTCTGTGATGTCGGGTGCAGTGCGGCATTGACAGAGAAAAATGCCTGTCCATCAGTGGTTGGTTTCCGTCAATGCCGCGCAGTCATGGTCATGCGTATCACTTACCATCAGGTGAGCGTCTTGACCGTACTTACGACCGTATTTCAACATAAAAAACAATTGAATATTGTTGTGCTAGTAAAAGTTATGAGTCTCGCATTAACCATAAGAAAACTTTTAGAAAAACTAAATTATCGCGTTAAGTAGTGGCTACGACTGATTCTTTTTTATTTACATAGTATACAGGACGGTCAGGACCTGATGGGAAGTGTTACGCCTGACCATGATAGAGCGGCATTGAAGGAGACCAACAACTGATAGACAGTTATTATTCTCCATAAATGCCGCACTGTGCCCGTCACCTGAGACAACAGTTGTTTGGTCTTTTAAACAAACGCCCAACGTAATGGCATTTACCGTTAGAGTAACCTTAGCATAAGAAAACATTCAGTAGCGGAGGTAGCACTCTTTCAGTACACCTTACCCTTGATAGGGACAGCAATCTCCAACCCGCCTCCCATGAAGATTATGGCAAAACACTTCACCATAATGAAGTATGGAGGGCGAAAGTCTTGCAAGTGGACTTTCATAGCCGTTTGAATTATCAATTTAAGTTAGAGGTGTCTTTTTCAACATTTCAGATTTTCAGTCCTGAAACGTATAAAAATAGATTGTTGTAAAAAGTCGATACTGATGTGCTTCTTTCTCAACAGGGCAAACCACTGAAGCGCTTTTTTCAAGTATCAAAACATTTTTTTATGCCTTTAATGTATTTTTGACGTTCATAAGTGCTTTTTGCAAGCCTAATTTGAATTTATGCATTATGACTTTGAATTTATATTTATAAAATTAGCAGATTGGCGTTTTGACAGCCCTAGCCGAGATGCTACATGTTGGTTGACTCGTCGCGACTCGTACGCGAGTTATTATGTAAATCCAACACTGGAGCTGTCGGCGTATAAACACTGTGACAGCTTTGTGTTGTTACAGTGCAATTTATACAGCCATTTTCTTTAGAACCTAAGTGTTAAGCAGTTATTACACTAGTTGATTTGCAGGCATACGATCTGAGTAATATTGGGCCACACTAACGGGTAAATAAAAAATAGTAAAAATATCGTTCTGAATGGCGTTAACGTCAGTGTACCACCACATAAACGCGATTATTTTTCAACGCTTCACAATAATACGTTCTATGGCTACGGAGTAGGGTGGCGAGAAAGTAATTGTATTTATTGAGGTTATGCAAACAGAACCATACTTATGGGATGCAATATTGTAATCCACCATCTTCTTTTTATTTTCCTTTTATTTATTCGGTAATGATTCAACAAATCATGACGTTGATGGGCGTTAGACCTTAAACGATAGTGTGGCCCCAGCATAATAATGACCTGGTTTAGACAGTCTGCAGATAGCAAAGTGTAATAACTGCTTTAGATTTGTTTGTGATAGTTCAGTGAAATCCACTGTTGAACTGAGCTTCTCTTAAAAATTTAGGTGGTTTAGCCTGTCAAGCTAATCATTGCTTAATATTCACCTACACTTAGCCTTTACACTGGTAATTTGTCTAAATCTATGTAATGGTAACATATATAAAATTCCTTCTCCTTCAATTGACATGACCGGATTCAATCCAAAAAAACGTGTCAATATAGGTATATAAAATACCTAATAGAATACCCATATGTACAAATGTTGATAATGTTAATATAGTAAGATACAACTAAGCCCTTGTAAATACCAGCCTTTGAGCAATGCGCCCTGACTTCGCTAACATACAATAACAACTGTTTAGGTGGCTGTGTGAGGATAGTCAATCTAAACACAGATTGGTGAACTACCGTTTAATAACACAGTCACATACATACAAGTCACAGAAGGAGAACACGTATAAGTTTAAGGAAACACAAAGCGAAGACAGAAGAAATAACAAAGAAAAGAAAGTCACAGGGCGAGTGGCGATAGCAGCAAGCGTGTACACAAAAGCGAAATATTTGTGTGTTATATATTATTATGGTATACATGTATGTTTAAGTGTAATGTGTATGTTTATGTGATACGTAAATATTTGATATTATATATGTGTATATGTGATAACATGTAATTATATAATAAATACTTAAATTAATATGTGTCACCTACAAACTGTGACATGGACACTGACTGCGGGATTGGTTTATAAGTTCAAAGTCCCTTAACACGCAATGGATCAAGCTGTGCTCGGCGTCTCTCTAAGGGATAAGATCAGAAATGATTTATTCCATAAGAGAACTAAAGTTACCGAGAACTAAGTGGCATTGGGCTGGTCACTTCTGTCGCAGAACCGATGGCCGTTGGAGCATAAGAGTTCTGGAAAGGAGACCGTGATAGCGTAGGACGCCCGGCCTGGATGAGAAAAGCGGAGGATATTTGACACAAAATGGAGGAGAATGGGACTGAAAATGGGACTGGTAAAAGGGACTGAGATTAGTTGAAGAGAAATACCAGCCTTTATTCTTAAAATGCGTGACTTATTACGCGACTTCGTTTCTGATCTACAGAAAAAACAAATCCCAATCCGATTCCAACTCAATCAAGCATCTAATAGACAAATGCACCGCGGGGCGTATGCAAAGTAATTTACGATGCGATTTTAATCGAAACCGGACCGCTTTTTCATTACCTTTCTAATCGAGACTATCGAGTGCAATTCCAATCGTACAACGGAATGCGGGTCGTGTTTCTCGCCTTTTAGCTATTGCATTGTAGTCGAACAATCCGATGCACTGAGAATTGTATCGATATATCTCGTATCGATACGATTTTCCGGCCGGATAGCAGTAACCAGGGCCCCAATTCGCTAATTTTGAAATGCGCCAATTATGTCTTTATTATGTCTCAATAAATATTATAACTGTCAAAGAAGTAGTAGATACCAACTTAGAATATCTACCTACAATCGAACATAATATTTAGTCCTTAACATGACTTTGAAAACGATTATGGTATTATTTAAATGTTAGAACACAATTTATGCCTAAATTTTCTCATCATCATTTGCTCATTATACTTCCCCACCGAGGGGCACGAGCCAACCCGTAATAGGTGTATAGGCTATAGTCGTCCAAGCGGACCCAGTGCGGATTGGCCAACTGCAGCATAACCTTAAATCTGGTCGCAGGCGTGCGCATATTTCCTCCCTAAAAAGTCCTATTGAGACACAACAAAAGATAGAATTGGCGCATTTGAGAATTAGCAGAACTGGGGGTCAGAAACTAAGATGTGTGGAGTCAATTTGTTTTGCGATATAAATATGCATGGGTGCTTAGTGCTTAAGTGAGGTCTTATATTGTGATTAGTATACAAATAAAGAGAATGTGTGTAGCATATCAAGTGTTTGTGTAAGCAACATTCATTTATTTATTTAAAAAGGTACTCCAATATTATATATTCACAACATTGGAAAATATTTAGATAAAAGTTATGGGCTGGTATATATGCCATACGCATATAAAGCGTACACAACATTGATAAACATTAAACTAAGAACACATGATATAAAAAACTAATGAAAATAACAAAACTAATCAGTAATATTCACAATATTGGGACCACTTACCAACCTCGAGCAAGGCATCCAGTAATTTACTCGAGGGTGACAAAATGGTCCATGTAACTCTTAAACTTATACACTGACAGAAATAAATCTAACAACTTCCGTCTGAAGCTAGGAAAGGAGTCGTAAATATATCAATGTCCTTCAGGTTCAATTCATCATCATCAACTAATAAGACGTCCTCATCGAGTAAATAGTATATAGGCCTAAATCGTCCACGCGGGTCAAGTGCCCAGTGCCAGTGTTTTAAAAGTACATCCTATCGTAAAGTTATTAAGGTCATCATTATCATGATCATATCTTACAGCCTAATGTGGCAACGACTAAACGAAGACCTCTTCTAGGGATTCCTACTCCAACTGGTCAGATGGCGTCAAATGTCTGCCTATAAAAAAAAACTAATCCACAGCATGAAATAATTTCGACCGTATCTAATAAAATAAAGTATGAAAAAATTTTTTTTGACAAATCAAGAAGCTCTATTCTCTCAGTACTGAATAAACTGATTAATTATCCATGAAAAGTTGCGACTTTTACACAGGGGTGACCATTTTAAACTTTATCGTTGGAAAGTCTGACGTCGTCACAATCTGTGTGACATCCGTCACTTAAAACCGAATAGACCGTGCCATCACTTACAGTCGACGCGCCAACAAATGGGCTGCTTGCAATTATTTTGCTTCACACGAATAAGTGTAGACTAGACGGAGCGGAAGACGTGTGTAAGTTGCTCAGTAAATATTGTACGACGCACATATCAAGTTACGTATTAGGGTGACCACACAAAACTATATCGCCGGAAAATCGGGTGTCGTCGCAATTCGTGCGACATCCGTCACTAATAACAGAATAGAACCCGTCATCACTCACAGTCAACGCGTCAACAAATGAGCTGTTGACAATTGGTATGGTTTACTTATTGTTGTTTACGTGATTAAGTGCGGCCTTGACGGAACGGGCGCGAGTGTCGAGTTAATATTGTATGACAAGTATTTTTGCGTTATATCAAGTTATAAGATTGACGGTAGGTAAGCAATTTGCTAGTGTATTTTGTGGTTCTCGCGTATAGTTATGGTTTGCTGGAGGATCATCATCATAATTTGAAAGAAAGAGAGAAATAGTTGATTATTTTTGCATATCGCAACATCATCATCATCATCAGCTCATTAAACGTCCCCACCGAGGGGCACGAGCCTACCCGTATAGGGTGATTAGGCCTTAGTCGTCCACGCGGGCCCAGTGCGGATTGGACGACTTCACACACAACCTTCGAATCTCTTCGCAGGCGTGCATGAAGGTTTCCTCACGATGTTTTCCTTCACCGTAAGAGCGTCAGATCGAAAAAAACAGTAAAACCACGCTATAAGATAATCACAACTCATTACCCATGTCCACCACAGAAACCAGGCTTCTCCAAGTAACTTCTACAGGGACCAACCTATCGATATCTACTTGCGACCCACCATCTTAATCATGTAATCAGTATATCTGGTTGGAGGACGACCTACGCTATTTTCCTGTTCCGTGGACGCCACTCGAGGCCCTTCTCGCCCTTCAACTCCCTCAGTTAGAAGGTGTATCTTCAATCTATTGCAGTTCACTACTATACATCTCCTCGATTCTGGGCCACATATCCCGAACCTGCACTTCTCTCAGCCATCCTCCACCAGTGACCTTTCGTAAGTCGTCGGTCTAACAGACCGTAGGGCGTTAAAAAAAGGTAAAGCTTTCATTTTAACCAATCAATCGTGACGTAAATGTATCTATCGGATAGAATTTTTGACCTTAAATCCGAGTGGTCATCTGAAGCGATATCTAATACCAATATACTCTCAAGGGATTTGTATTTTCATTAATGCATTTAGACAGTAGCCCCCATGAGACTAAAGACATCCATTGTTTCATTTCAACTTGTGGATTCGGCGTATTTGTCACAATCTAATTCACTTCTGTAGAGATGATAAATGATAGCTTCTATAGTACAATTGTAAATTATCCTGGGATTTGACGACCCATCTGGTGTAATGGTTGAGACTGCTACTACCAAGGATTCGATCCCCGGACAGTATAAAATATTTGTGTGCATGAAGATGTCTGTTTGTATTGGTCTGGGTGTTTCTATGTATATCATATATCGTATATATAAAAAAAGTATAGAAGTATGTTTATCCATTGTTTAGAACTCACTAATACTTAGTTTGCTAGATGACGGTATGTGTATGTGGATATTTATATAAGACTATCCACTGTCATACATATACCTAGACAGATTTGAATAATAAAACATTTTACAGTCAGGTACTTCAAAATAGCATGTCAATAATTTGTTTATCAAAAATTTTTAGATGGATATGTTGTAGTTAATTAAGAGTCACTATTTATGTCTCCACTTCGTGCAAAAAGCAATAATAATAAAATTAATGACTGAGTAACGTAGACAAACTTGTTATATAATAGTATTACGTCACGCCCATGTCAAAAAAATTGTGACATAGGGCATTTATAAACAAATTGGTTAATTTAGGCCTTAATATTTACATTTGTAAAATGACTCTTAAACCCAACCGTTAAGATCTACATTTAAACTGATAAGTCGTTACATATAGTTGGCAAACTAAGTTGTGATGCCGACTTCACAGCTATTACACAGAGGATGGTCTTTTGAGCTTCGGACAGTCAACTTTAAGGGTCTTGGGGGAACAAGACTGAGGCGCTTAATCTAATTGATCAAACTCTGGCTCTAGTTCGGTTTTATTGGTCTTTGAAACCGATTATTGAATTAACGTGACTTTGATATTTGAAATGGAACAGTTGCTATTAATACTAAAGGGTTGTTTCTTATTAAATTTGGATTAGACGATATGTAAAGAAATGTTCGTAATTCAATACGAACAATTGATTTGATTACAATTATGTTTCTTAAAGAAACATCACAGCCAATATATGAATCAAATTTTTATAATGATGACTGCAGCTTTACAAGTTCAGTTTAGAGACGTAGGCCCTCTAATCCCAAAATCTGAAAATTCAATAAGAAATCACCATATTAAAGTTTTGTGATTTGAATATGTTAGAAGATGCACGATCGAATATTTATGTAATTTCGTAAAGTATTAATTCTTAGTTCATTTTCATACGAGTACCTAAAATAAAATACTCGTATGTAGTAAATAAACAAATATGTTGAAGCCTTCAAGAATTGAAATTATTATGTTATAATAACATGTTGAGATTGCGATGTACAACAATCTCGTCATAACATGTTTACATTAGTTGTGATACCAAATTTAAACGAGTTCTTCGAATAAACGACAACATACTTGAAACAAAATAACGTCAGATGCGTAATAACGTGTCATTCAAAATAAGTATCAAACTAAAGCCTTTGCTCAAAAAAATAATCAACTATGAAACACAACCCAAGGGCTTGTATTCAAACAATTTCGAATAAACCATGTTTAAACTTTGCAAACATATTACATAGAACAAAGAAAAACAATTTAAACAAACCCTACACCACATATTTCCTACGCGTTGGGCTGATAACTTCATTTTTTCAGTTTGTCCGCTCGACCAGAAAATTAACGCGGTGTTTTCGAAGCAGATTTTTGAACGTAAACGTTGCCGCGAAATCTTTAGGTTCACAAAATGGCCGCGATTAAAAATGGCGAATGCAATTACTTTTTTCTGGTACCTAACGATGGATTGAATGATTTTATCTGAGATCTTATCAGCCTTTGTGATCTCTTGCACTCGTTCTATTGTGATCTTGCAGGTGACTGCTCGTGCTCAAAGGATTGTATGATTTCCGTGAAATACAACCCACGGAATAAACCACGGAATGTTCTCACGCAGATTAAAATGCGATTTTCCCAAATCAATTGATAAATATTAGCAGACATTGACAACAATAACATGGGTCGTGAAATTAGTTAAGGTGATACCGTGCACCATACTTTTTACAGGTTGTAAAGTTCAGACAGTGAAATGACTGGATAAGGAGGCTTTACATACTTATGAAGTTACAAGCTAGCAGAAGTTGTACTGTAGTTCTTTCTTCAGGTCACTGGTTAATTAATTATTTTACTAGTTTCTTCAATTGTTTACATAAATATGAAGATACTCATATAATTCTAATAATGCTTCATTGTTTGTAATTAGCCCCTAATTCGTTAAAAAGACAGATTAATTTTCATACTTACATAACTTTATCAAATTAGATAATCTTCAAATATCTGTTATAAATATATAATTTATTTTATGGCCCTTATTCACTATTGTATTTAAGGCAAATAATTGAAACAAGAACTACAAAGTTCTGAACTGAACGAGTGATATTTCGTTTAAAAAGTAATTTAAGACACCGGCTACTTATCTTTGTTTGCCACAAAACTTTAGTGATAAATCGACAAATTTACCGTAACTTAAAATTAAGACAAACTTCAATGGAGCAGTGGCGAACTTAATTAAACTTAATTGGTAAACAGTAATTAGAAATCTTAATTACGTTTGAGCGATTAGGCACAGTTCATTTGGGAGTTTGAATCTAGATTTAGATCAGAAAAGAAGATTTAAGTATTATTTGACCCCATTTGACCCCATCATTGTAATTTAAATTTTTCGAGTTCTAATTCTGCGAAGAATTTTTCTTATGTTAATACCACAGACATCGGAATAACAATTGTGTATTGGGAAATCTATGGTTAATACTTTAGATCATCGGGATGGTCAGTCCACTCACATAGTAAAAGACATGCTTGACCATGAGAAAACAGTATTAAAAAAAAACCAGTCACTGTATGACACTAGTCAAAGTAAATATTCCTCGTCAATACCGCCCTGCTCCTGTCGCGTCGAGACAACGGATGGTAGATCTTATATACCTGGTAATTTATTAGGTCATTTATGTATACTACTCTCTCATTTCATTTTAACTAGCCTTTCATATACTGCTATCTCCAACCCACCCGGCAAGCCGATGACAGTCCATTGCTGGATAAAATGCCCGGTTAACGATAGTCGATGCCATAATTAGTTCTCTACATTTGACACCAGGGGCGACTTTCCCTTAGGTGGTGTGCGTTGCACACGGGCGCCGCGGTCCCAGGGGCGCCGAACGCTGCTCGCATTATGAGTTCGTCCGAGTAATGTTTGCACACGGGCGCCACATGAGCTAGAGACCTGTTTGACACCTTGTTAGTTGTAAAAGATAGCGTTGCTACTCGTTCAGTCTGAATTTCTAATGCCTAAGCCGCATCTTACGCGTGAAGACAGGGGATGGTAAAAATTGTATTCTTATCTGCCATCATCACAAAAATACCAAATGTAACCAAAATTTTATTTTAAAAAATGCAAATCTAATCAAAATGTTATGTAAAAATTGTACCAACAAATTATCATAATTTAAGTTATTTTTATTATTATATCATCATCACACGGCTCAATAATGCTCACTCGAATCAAAACGATGTGCAAACAAAAAAAATATGCAAACAACACATTTATTGTAATTAGTTCATTTTTTGTCACTGCCAAAATTCGGACCGTGCCCAGTCATTTACTCACCTACATTTAATATTCTTCTCATAATAAAAGGCCATTTTCATGAAATAGAGCGTCGAGCCATTACCATTGAACCATCAGGATGACGACAGTGACTTCGTATTTCGCGACGTTTTTGATAAATGGAACTCAGGAGATAGCGACGGCACTTAGAGCAGCTGTTGATACAGGGTGCGCAGGAAATAAAGAGAAATGCAGTTAATATTGTGCAGCTGACAAACTTAGGAAATATGATGTTTAAATATAATGTTGAATTATCACTAGTCATAGTTCAAAGCGTCGGTGGCTCAATGGTGGCTCAACGGTCGCCTTCCGATGGGGAGGGCGCCGGTTCAAAATCCGCCACGTATCAATGTTTTCGAATTTTCGAAATTATATTTATGTTATCCGACGCTTTTAGAAGGAAAACATCGTGAAAATCTGCGCACACCTGCCAACAGATTCAAAGGTTGTGCGTGAAGTCGGCAAACCCACACAGAGCCCGCGTGGACGACTAAGGCCTATACACCCTATACGGGTAGGCTCGTGCCCCTCGGTGGAGACGTTTAATGAGCTGATGATGATGATGATGATCTTATTCTATTATGTGGTTAACTACTTACGCATGCACAGAACCTTTATTAAAAAAGTATTTATTGGATAAGTATCTTATTTCTCGTATTCCTTCGCAATCTTATTATGGAGAGCCTTATGTCCAGTAGTGACTGCAATCGATTGAAAAATAATAACAAAAGAAAATGAAACGAGAGTTAAAACAGTCGTAATAAAAGAAGGTTGGAAAAGATATACTTATTAAAATATATTCTGAAGAATACCGCCAATATGATTTTATTATGAAAACAGTATTCTCTTTAATTAAAGTAGATTCTACATGAGTTCACAATGTCCACATAGCAGTGTTCATAAAAAGAGGAAATGTGTGCAAATATACAATTCGCTGAAATGCCGCCGACGTTAATTAATATTTCTTCAGTTCCGCTTGAATTTCAGCCTATACAGGGTGAAATCGAGAATATTGGCAATGTTTTTAAACTACAAACCTAGTCGTGATTTAAAACACTACATTCTCCAAATGTGAGGCAAATCTATGATACTAAATCAAATATTTTAACACTGAAATCATGTAAAACTCTTTGCGATTGATCAATAATACATATTACAATAAAAAAAATTTGATAGAAAGAAAGAAAGAAAGAATATACATTTATTATATATATACATCGTATACATCACATGAGACAAAACAATTAACAACACACAATTAATTATACATGATACATCATCGATGCTCCTTGCCATGCATTACAAAGCGTAACGTTCTACGACATTGAGACAAAGTAGACAACACTCAACATAAGCCATTTTCATATATATGGCGTAAGTACATGGCGTGCTATGGGCAGGCGGCGCAGGCGCGGTGGGCGGCGCGCGGGCGCGCTGATAAAGTAATACGAGCTATAACAAATTATCATATTGCTCAAAGCAATGCTTTAATTTATCATTTATTTGAAAACTTTTAGAATAAACTGTATGTAGTATTAGATTTCCAGAAAACACTCCATATATGAAGCAATAATAGGTCTAGGAAGCGAACGTCAGTAGCGCTGCAATAATTCAGTATAGGAATAACCCGCACTACATTAACAGTTGCGTCCGTCCCCACACTGGTGTATCGCAGTACTTGGTTTTAACTGTATTCTATATTTAATTCGGTCTTTCATTCCACACTCTTAACAATATACCACCTTCTCGAACAGTGCAGTGACTTTATCGTACGTAGAACTTAGTGATGAGACTGAACAGTTAATAATATATAAAACTTAAGTAGCAAGCCTCATAAAAGCTAAAGGTCACAAGTATGCCAACAATTCAAAATACACCCTGTTCATCCAGCCACGTCATAATGTTTATTGACGAAAAATGTTTCTGCAACGGTTCACTGGGCTGTTTTTGTGGCGTTGAGCGATAAATTAAGAACTTTTTTGATTGCGCCCCGGATTCATCTGAAGGCGGATTGCTCTTGCCACTTCTCAAGGCGTTTGAGATATAGAGACTTCGCTTACTCCAATTAATGAACCCTGAAGGGACCCTGATGTCATTGTTCTTTTTGCTGATACAATTTGCTAACCTATTGAGTATTAATTATTTTTGATAACAGTTTCCCTAGTGTGAATTGACGGTTTACTAAACATACACTAAAGTGTGCCACCAAAATAATGCTTGTTTATTAAATAGCAATGGGTAGTTTCATGCATTTACTACTTATATTTTTTAGTTATGTATTATCATAATGCATATATGGGCCAAACCATCCAACTTGGCCGTCACAATTTCGAGAGGGAAGCTAGTAGGAGGATTCAGTTGGGCTGGGCGCATTCGGCAAGTTACGTCAGGTCTTCACGTCGACAATTCCGCAATGCTTAAAGACAAAAGTCTTTGAGCAATGCGTCCTACCCGTACTTACATACGCAGCTGAGACATGGACACTGACTGCGGGATTGGTTCACAAGTTCAAAGTCACTCAACGCGCAATGGAGCGAGCTATGCTCGGGTCTCTCTTAGGGATAAGATCAAATGATTTAATCCGTAAGAGAACTAAAGTTACCGACATAGCCCGCCGGATCAGCAGTTGAAGTGGCAGTGGCTGGTCACGTATGTCGCAGAACCGATGGCCGTTGGAGCAGACGAGTTCTGGAGTGGAGACCGCGTCTCGGCAAGCGTAGCGTAGGACGCCCTCCGGCCGATGGACCGACGACTTGCGAAAGGTCGCTGGTGGAGGCTGATGAGGAAAGCGGAGGACCGGGATATCTGGCGCGAAATGGGGGAGACCTATGTCCAGCAGTGGACTGCGATAGTTGAATGGATAGGATAGGATATATAACAAACTTTTCGGGTAGGCTCATACCCATCGGTGGGGCGTATAATGAGCTGATGATGGCGACGATAATGATCCTTTACTTCACTCTACTACTGTAAATACTACTGTACATAAAGGATCATTGGCATCAAGGAGGCCTGTAGTTTAGGCCTCTCTCGGGGCCCCTCGTTGTGAAGGGCCCTTACTAGTCCAAGCGGTGTACGTTTAATGTTTTTTCTTTTATGTTACAAAGTGTACATGATTTTTGGTGTTTGCCTGATGATAAGTGTTACGCCTCAACATGACAGAGTGGCGTAATAAGGAGTGTTGAATAAATAGGTTTTCATTAAATTTTTCCTTTTTTTTTTGAAGGAGGCCAACAACTGATAAACAGTTATTATCCTCCATCAACGCCGCACTCCGCCCATCACCCGAGACAACAGATGTTAGGTATCTTATACCCGGTAATTTAAGTTATATATAAAGAAGGATTACCACCTGTCGTTCCAATAGTTTCTTTGTTGTTTGCAGGACGCAAGACAGGCTGATAAATTACGAGTAATCTGACCCCTATCGACTGATATCTTTTTCATATCTAATAGTTCACCAGTCTTCTACGTATTAGCAAATATATTTATCAATTCATGACTGTCTACATTTATATGTTAACCTTAAAATTTGCAGTAAGAACCTACTCGAGAATGTAAACTATATAATCATCATCATCATCATCATTACAGCCCAATTATGTCCACTGCTGAACGAAGGCCTCCCCTAATGATTTCCACGTGGACCGATCCCTTGCAGTGACATCCATCTGCTACCCGCCACCTTAACCAATCATCCGTCCATCTGGTTGGGGGTCGGCCTACGCTTCGCTTTCCGTTACGTGGACGCCACTCGAGAACCTTTCCGCCCCATCGGCCATCGGTTCTACGCACTGTGCCCTCCACTGCCACTTCAACTTGCTAATCCTCTGGGCTTATGTCTCACCCTCACTATATAATATAAAAATAATAATTATCCACTGAAATTGACACCGCCATCTAGGCCCAAACTAAGCAATAAGCCTGTAACATGGATTCTAACCAACGATAAACTTACTTATATTTGTGTTGTAGTAAATACTTACATATTAACATAGAAACAAATACATTATATACATTTAAATTGAGTATGCTGTTCGTACACCAGTTGACATTTGATATATTATAATTACGGCCGGATGACAAATCACAGAGTGCCAGGGTATGGACACCCATGAAAGATGACCGTAACCATGACGGTGACAAAATGGAAACCAGAGTGTGAATTGGCTCACCCATTTAATGTATGACGAAATTGGTGGTTTGTTTTAAATTTAATACATAAATGTATGGTATTGTCATGTGGTTTCGTATTCCCTCAAACCCGGTACTTTGATAAAGTCGATACTGAAAAAAACCTCAGGAATCCACTCAGGAATTCAAATACCCATCATTCCACAATCAGTAGGTAAATGCTCTAAGAAATTTCAAGATTTGTTAGAACGCTAGTCATCGAATTATTTTTCAAGTAGATTTTACTAAAGTCGTCTATGAAGGTACTACCGCAGTGCCAGATATCCTCATGTTAGGTCTCTTATACCCGAAATTATCGGGTATAAGAGACCTAACATCTGTTGTCTCCGGTGACGGGAGCAGTGCGGCATTGATCCAGAATAATAACTGTTTATCAATTGTTGGTCTCTTCAATGCCGCTCTGTCATGATCACTTACCATCATGTGAGCGTCCTGACCGTCCTGTTCACTTCGTAACATTAAAAACCCAGTACGCGTAAAACGAGTTGATTTCGTGTCTAATGATTAAGAAATTATTTTTTTTTATTAAAAAAAGTTGTTATTTAGAAAGCCACAAGACCGCTGTTATCCTGGTCGAACCTACTGTACTGATCACTAGAGGTTATAAAAAACAGAAGTAGTAATATGATAGAATAAAAAAAAAACTATTCTGTCTCGGCATCCATCGTTTCAGTGGACAAGCTTTTTATTATGGACATTCAGTCTAGTTGGTCACTTCTTTATTTCACTCAACACACTTCACATATACTTAATATGTGTTTGTAAAACAAATAAATGTCTAGAAAAACAACATTTAAGAGAACCAGTTTCACCTACGGCTCAACTACTTTATCTTCCGTACTATCCCAAAATCTATTTGGGACATTTAAGAAACATAACATGGCATTATGCATGAAAACGCGAGCGGTCATGACAAGTGTAATTTATCAAACACTGCGTCCAGAAACACTTGTCTGAAACGGAATTTATTTGGACATTTCACGATGGACACGACATGATGTATTTAAAAACATACTTTTACCACAACTTGAGCGTTAGTCTGGACGTTAATTTACCGTTTCTAGAGCCACGTTATGAGAGATAATGTAGGTATTACGTAGGATAGTAATATTATGGCATCTGGTTTTGGTATCTTAATGCTGCCTTTTTACCGTCTTCGGGCAAAACAAATCCCAAATACTTGTATTAGCCGCGCCAAACTTCAAAACTTAAACAAAGCTTACCTTACGAAGAAATAAGAAAGGATATCATAAGATAAATTCTAATGGCAATAATTCACACAATTTGAGATAATACATATATTTATATCCTATAGGGATTTGTTAGTTTAATAATTACGGATAATATTGTATTGGTTAAGGTTTGGTGATTTGCACATATTTCAATTGAACCACTTTTACTATATAATTGTGATTTGATATATATATTTTTTTACCTTGGAAAGGTAACAAAAAGTTTATGAAGTTATTTTTTTAAAACGCAATTTTATTTTATATCATGTATGAACTTTGTAACAATTAGACCTGCTTATCGATTGACGTCATCAATCGACAATACTGACACTGATTCTAAAAAGGCAGCAGAAAAATGCAAACATGAAAGTCTCACTCAGTTGGGTTTCGTCCGTGAAATATTGTTGCTCGTTTAAAGAGTTCGCATTCCCGTGGGAACAAACGGCACCTGTTTTATAATGTCAGGTTTGGGACGCGTACTACATTCGATTCGACATTGGAACCCCATAAAATTATTTGCTTTGGAAGCATTCAAACCCTAGTTATGCCAGGAGGTTTGCATTTGAATGGAAATATTTATATTTTTACGATATGTTTTTAAATATAATTTAATCTTTTTTATTTTATTTTTTTACATTGAAAAGAGGCATCAGTAGTCAAACGTTTCCTTAGCATTTGACTACGCCTTATGTGTGGAACATCGGCTATGTCTGTGACGAAGCGTACTGCTCTAGAAAATACGTATTTACACTCGACTCATGAATTTTTTCGGATATTTCAAAGAAGTCGATGGGAGCTTTCGTAAATTATAGTTCCCACTAAATTTAGGTATTTAATGTCTTGCCTATAGTATTAAGTACGTATGGAAGCTGATAGAGTAGTCATAGTGGGGTTCGAACGAAAATACCCGGTGTTGTTTAACCTCGTTCATCGCTACATATTGCTTTTGCAATAACACGCCGGTCACTTGGTTCACTCTGCGTCGGGTGCACCGCGAAAACTTGCAACTTGCACGATTTGCGTATTGAATACAATATCTTTTATTGTTATAATACAACGTTGTAAGGCGGACCCGAAAACTACGATGAGAACCTTAGATAAACAACAAAGTAATAGATGCAATATTTCACTTAAAAAGTATCCGCGGCAAAAGTCTAGCCCTCGGCCTCGCGTCAGTTGGGCAAAATTTTCATTCATAAAGACGTCACTCGCTACATGTCAAAGTGACATTGTTGTATGCTTGTGCTTTTAATTATGTACCCTTTTTTATATGTCTTAAGGTCAAAATTTTAATGTATAATTTTATATAAATTATATCAACGTATGTGTCAAGCGGCTCAGATATTTTTTAACCCCCGCAAAAAAGGGGTGTTATAAGTTTGACGTGTCTGTCTGTCTGTCTGTGGCATCATAACTCCCGAACGCATGCAGTGATTTAAATTTAGTTTTTTTTTGTATTAAGGTGACTTATGTGCGAGTGTTGTTAGACATGTTTGATAAAATCAAAAAGGTGAGGAGTGAAAGTGGGGAGAGTAACCGAATGACTGCAAATATACTTGGACTCAAATGAAACCACGCTGAATCTATTATCTAAATTGTAGTAAGTAAATTATAATATACTAAAATCTAACTTAACCTAACCTACCATAAAAAGTATGAAATAAAATTAAATTAAAAATTTAAAAAACCCCGACACAAGAACTTAAGTAATTTCCCTTTAAAAAGAAAACTTAATGTTAAAGTACTTAAGAATCTATTAATAATTCTAAAAAAAAACGTCGCGTTGGGGGACCGCTCCTAATTATTTCTTTCTTATCTACGATATTTTTTCATAAGATGGTTACCTCTTTAGGCTTTTACCCAGGACTTATATAACCTTTTTTTGTGTTAAGTAAAATTAATGTATAAGTACTTAACTACAACGCGGAAAATAGGAATATAGTATGGCGGGCGGCAGAGTGCAGTCCAGTTTAAAAGAAAAAGATAATCAACTGCTTCTGAGGATCCGTTAAGCCGGCCGTCTGGGTTTGATTTGATGGGGATTCTATTGCGCACATTTATGTCTAGTTTCTAAAAAAGTCTAATAAACTAGTTCAACTCAATTTTATCAAAGTTCAAAGTTTTTGTTGTTCTTACCACCCGTGTCTCGTTGTCAACGCTGATTGGTTTTTCAATTAAATTTCTGTGTCCATGGAGTGTGGCCGCAGATAGCGGTTGTTGGATCCTATTCGCACGTATTGGAATTGAGCTTTTTCAACGTTAGAAATTGATTGCGTGTATGTCACCGAAAAATAATAAGAATCGCAAATTGATGAATTTCCTAGGAAATTTATAACTTTGCGCAGTGTTCTACAGTAGAGATACATTGTATTTTTATACACCTATATTATCGTAATATTATAAGTTTGAAACATCTCGTGTTAAATTTATAAATTCACGAATATCCATTTGCAAGATAAAAGTTAAGTTTTACCATCCATAGAAGAACGTGACATAATAATACAATTTATCTTTGGTGTAGAATCTTCCGCAAGTTTATCAATTTCCTAGAAAAATAATCGATTTGCGGTTCTTATTATTCCGGGCCCATATTTTGGTTTTCCGTTGTCTAGTAAACAGTGTCAGGCATAGATCGCTGATGATCTGGGGTTGGTGGGTTCAAATCCTACGGTCGCAAAATGAAAATCAGAGAGCAAAAAGCAGTTGGTTCTCGGTAGATACTAACCCTCCGAAACGATGGTAGATGCATGTGGTGTAGTGGTAGAGACATCGGTCTCTACACCAAGGGTTCTGGGTTCGATTCTATATGTAACATTTTACCTACTAGCAACATTTTGCGGAAATGCGTTTAGCTGTACCACAGTAATTTCCTATCATTATGAAATATACCTTATAACAAGTACCATTAAATTTTAAATACTACACCGCATCTAAAAAGATACAACTGCAACAATGAAATATACTTTAGCTGCCACAGCACGAAGAATTGCAACACATAAAACCGCAATGAAAATGTCTCAAAGGAAAGTTGCGAAATATTTTTACAGCCCAAACTACATGTGACCATAAAATATTTGAACTATTATTTGAATGGGATTTAGTCGTTAACTAAACTACAGTAATGTCCATTGTTCAAGCCGCTCTGTGCAATGCTGCGGTCCATTTGTGGTGGACAAATGGTCGACGGCAGCGCCTCTGGTGGCGAAGTGCGCAGCTTTGCTGGTTACGATTTATTTAGGTTTGTTAGCGCTTTAAATGTTTTATGTGGGACGTTTAATCGTTTGTTCTGTGACAGTTGCCTTGAAGACAAAGGTGCTTTGAAGTCGGAATGATTGTTGGTTATTGTAGGAAATTCATTAGTGTTTAATCTCTGATAAACAATTAACAAACTAGATGCACAATTACGAAGAAATATCAATTGAAGAATTTCCGAGCCGCTTGAACTTGATATATACGTTGCGGTTGTTATAATTTTATGTAATAAATATAACAATAAGTCAACACTTACTGTTATATTTATGACATAAAATTATTCCTTAAGAATTTGACCTTAAGGCTTCATTAAAAGAGTACAAATCAAAAGCACGAGCTTACTACTTTGTCACTTTGACATGTAGCAGGCGACGTGATTTTTGCTCAACTAACGTGTTTTATAAAAAGCGTGCAACCTTTTTTTTAACAATTATTATTTACTTACCAGTTTCACGTTATGGCTCGAAATTTTAATATATATTGAGGAGCACGTAGCCTAGTTATAGGTTAATAGATAATAATTGAACTCGGGCTAAAAGGTCGAATACTCTATGATTTATTTGTTTAGTTTGGATAAGTAATAAAACCTTTTTTAAAAACATCATTTGATTGTCAATTAATGAATGATACCTGGCCACGCGGAATTCATAAAAGAAAAGAAAAATAAACCTGGCCGTTTTCTACTTAAATAAAAAAAACCATTTCATTTCAAAAAAGAACCCGCGAGATTTACGCACTCTATAAATGGCACGCATGTGTCGATCGACGAGCACTAGTGATAGAACACGGTGATTGAGGCAGCGAACAGCGGCCATACTTCATGAACGTTTCGACGACTTTTCATTCTGTAACACTACCAAGGTTTTACGATTTTACTTTATATTGAAAGTTTTTTTTATATTCATCAAAGCTAACTTTTATTTAACAGTGAGAATTTAATATTTCTTTTAAATTGTTCTAATGACTGATAGATTAATAGTTTAATAAATGTTTTATGTAACGCTTTGGGACATTTTATATTTAAAATGGGTATATTAAAATGTTTATAAAATTATTAATTATGTTACGATTTTTTGTAAAAAATATTGTGTACATTTTAATTTTACTAACAAAACTTTTGCACGTCGAATTTTTGACTGAATATGTTGAGATTGTACTGAAATTAACATCAAATGTATTACCATATTCTTGCAAATAAATAATTTATTATTATTATATTAAATTTCTGCTTGGAACTGGAGTTACATCTATATGGTTGCAGTTTCCCATAAAAACATTCCGTAATATGAGTAGAATAATAGGTCGATTGGATGTCAATGATTAAATTTTAAATCATTAACATCCATTGTATAAAGATTTCAGACTGCACTATATGTAAGAGAATATACGATATCGTGTTAGTTTTTATGGTTAAGGCGTCGGCTGCCACACCAAGGGTTACCACACCGGATTAAATCTCCAGGTAGTACAAACATGATGTAAAAAAATGTGTGCATTAATATGTCTGTTTGTATTAACATGGGTGCTTCTGTGTATACAATGTATATATTTGCAATAAAAATGATAAGTGTGTTTCCCAGTTGTTAAGTACCCGTAAAACAAGCTTCACGCTTGAGACTAGATGACGCTGTATAAATGTCAGTGGATATTTATTATTATAGAAATATGAAGCTTTCTACACTTATTCAAATGATCCTACATGGCAATGTGTATGTGTGCGTGCCTCACGCACACACACTTCCGTGATTGAAAGTAGTAATCCGAAGGCGAGCGACGTCGATCCGTCAGAAGCGCTACAACATTTCATCCGACCCAAGTCTCCGCAAGCACGAGTATAAATCCGGTGGTACGCATTTTACGCAATATCGATCGTGTTGAACCGATAGTTTGTTACCTATCGCGGTAGAACACGTTTTCATTTGTTATTTCTTCGTATCTCGAATTGAGAGTGGTTTGGAGACTTGCCACTAATCTGAGAGCGTCGGTGGCTCAATGGTCACTGTTGTCTTCCGGTCTAAAAGGTGCAGGTTCAAATCCAGCTTCGTATCAGTGTTTTTTTGGAAATTGTGTACGTTTATCCGACGCTCTCACGGTAAAGGAAAACATTTCGAGAACGCCTGCGAAGAGATTCAAAGGTTGGGCGTGAAGTCAGCAAATCCGCACTGGGCTCGCGTGTACGACTCGGGCCTACTCAACCTATACGGGTAGGCTCGTGCCCCTCGGTGGGGACGTTTAATGAGTTGATGATGATGATGACTTGTCCAGGCCACAATCCTACTTATTTACTTCACATTACGACACTTAACAATGAAACTGTAAAATTTGGTATTCCAGTACAACTTTAGGATTAATGGTTTAATATGGTAATTGTATAATAGAATAAATTGACTAACGGTGTTATCAATAAAATCTACCACAAAATAGAACGATTAAGTGCAGAATTGTACTATTAAGACACAGAAACGATCACATTAGCGCATTTAAAAATGAGTGGAATAGTGATTCTCAAGGGGATTTTTGGTGGACTTTTCACTGTTAGCCGCAGATTGCTTTATAACTTCATCGGGTAAGTGGCGATCGCAGGTGGCTTTCAGTCTAAAGTTTATGCCACGAGCCTAAGGGAGTCCCAGAATAGAACTAGCACTTGGGCTTTCGTTACATACATACTAAACCAGACATACAAACAGACATGTTCAATTGTTCATGCACACAAATAGTTGTACTGCCGAGGAATCGAACAATTGATATATAAACCGGATCCTCAACTATTACCTACACCATTTAAAATGTCAATAATTTAAGATTAACTTTACTCTAGTGTATTTAACACAACATTATTGCAAGGCTAAGAATAATTTCAAATTATGCTAGTAAAATGAAACTCAAAATCCCTGATTTCATAAAAACACCATCTTTATTATTATCCCATTTACCTTTTTGAAGAGACTATTTTCTTCCAACAAACCAATGGTGATATATAACACAAGCCTTGAAGATCGATGGGAAGGTATCTTCCGAATAGATAAGGGTGAAGAATTCGGTAAGGTACATTATATTTGAAGACCCATTTGGTGTAATGGTTGAGACGTCGGCTACTACACCAAGGGTTCCGGGTACGATCCCCGGGTAGTACAAACGTTTGTGTGCATGAACGTGTCTGTTTTTATTCTTTGTATAATGTATTAAAAAAGTATAAGTATGTATATCAGTTGTTTAGTACCCGCAATACAAGGTCCACGCTTAACTTGGGACTACATGGTGTTGTGTGGATGTCAGTGGATATTTATTTATTTATTATATTGAGCTAAGATGATGATTCACACACATTCTCGTTTCAAGTGTAAGTTTTTGACAGAGCTGGTTCCTTACTAAATAAAAATTAAGGTATGATTCCTTATTTGTAACGAAGAGATCCATCATTATTAAATAGGTCGTAGTAATCTGGAGATTGACATCGTCAGTGATAATTTTATAAAATATCTTGTAATTAAATTATAGTGTCTATTTTTCATCATCATCATCATCAGCTCATTAAATCTCTCCACCGAGGGGCACGAGCCTACCCGTATAGGGTGTATAGGCCTTAGTCGTCCACAGGCCCAGTGCGGATTAGCCGACTTCACGTACAACCTTTGAATTTCTTCGTATGTGTGCGCAGGTTTTCTCACGATGTTTTCCTTTATCGTAAGAGCGGATAAACGTACATATATTTTCAAAAATACGAATGAACATTGGCACGAGGCGAGGTTAGAACGTGCTCCCTCCAGATCGGAAGGCGAGAGTCCACGCAAAAGAGCTACTGAAGATAACAGTAAATTAAGTAAAATTAAGATCGTCGTAAAGCAAATATTCAGTTGCCAACCGTCTCCGAGTCTGCCGGCATGTAATTCGCCACCGGACCCTCGCTAATTCATCAACGAACTCATACTAATTGGCTGTGAAACGGGAGAACGTTTTAATTTGTCCCCGGACACTGCGCTTAGAAGATTTACCTTCTTCCTTAATGGATGTTCCGGTAAATAACAACTTGTTATTTTACCTTTAATTATTTTATTTAGTAATTAACTAGCTACTCACCACGGTTTGACACGGGTGCAATGCTGATATTAAAGTACTACAGAAAAACTGTGAACGTTGTATATAAAAAAAATATTATGATAAATCTCGTAGAGTTCAGCCTGCGTTGGCAATTAAAGCGGAGAATATGAAATTGGTTACGACATCACATTAGAAACGTCAAAAATAACAGTATTTAAAAAATTTAAGAATTGTTAGTAGAGTCCCCTTTATTTAATGGATTTTATTATACACATATAAAGTTTAATCTTCAATCACGCTATCAATTCAAAAATCTATATCGAAATCCGTTGCGTAGTTTTTAGATATTTAAGCATACATAGAGATAGGGAGACTCGGCAAGTGTAGCGTAGCACGCCCTCCGACCCGATGGACCGACGACTTGCGAAAGGTCGCTGGTGGAGGCTGGATGAGGAAAGCGGAGGACCGGGATATCTGGCTCAAAATGGGGGAGGCCTATGTCCAGCAGTGGACTGCGATAGGTTGAATAAATAGAAAGATAGAAACAGAGAAAGCGGATATGGTTTATACTACGTAATGATGATTACGTTAGTATTTTGTTATAAAATAGGTACGAGTAGTATTATTGTCTTTTCTATTGTTGACTAGGTAGTCACAATAATACTGAATTTTCCAGGAATTTTATCCACTGATATTCCAAATCGTCTAGTTAAATAGGACAGTTACGCACTTCTGTTGTTTTGGTAGAGGTCATTATGCCAAAATAAAAGGTTATAAGAGACATAGTAATATGTAGTTAAGCCAATGTTAGCATCGGCTTGACTGATGAATCCAGGACAGTGTGGTGGAAAATAATTAATATCTCCATACATACTGGTGTTTTAATACTACAATAATATGTCATATTATGAAGGCGTATCACTTATAATCGGATGAGGCATTTTAGAAGAAAATGCTCTTTAAGCTGAAACAAACTTTTATTAGCGAAAAAGGGTGTCCAGTAACATGGTACGATACTGAAGTCTTAATACCGTATGACCCCATTTACGAAGCTTTGTTTTCTTTTAATAACACACGCTGTAGTATTCTCTGTTTGTACTATTGTAGGCGTAATCACGCATGTCTTTTGTCTTGTGTACGCGCCTTTAGTGCAGTTTTAGTGCACCAAGGAGGGAGGTAATTATCTCCTCATTGTTGTGGGCTTCTCTGTTGTAGTTAAATTGTCTTGTATTTACATAGAGCAGTTAATATTTTCTTGTTTGTTTTTCTCAGCATCCATTGTTATTGAGACTATAATTGTAAATTAACATTATTTTTTACGTTCAGCATTAGCGTTTATAACAGAACACTTTATTTTTCTAATCTTGATTCACAATACGCAATTTTTATGTGTTAGATTTTTGATATGATAAAAATTTTTCATTTTCTGTAACCGTTAAAAAGTGGATTATACTCGTTTTTTTAAGTATGACCATATTAAGGATACTTATAAATTTGATAAATGACGGCGAATTACTCCAAATCAGTTTGAATCCATTCGCGGTCCGACAACGTATTACGTATTGTTTATAAATAAAAAATATTTATTTAAAAAAATATATTATTACCCTGATTTGGTGATTGATGATGACCAATTTGATGTTATCGTTGAGACGTCGGCTTTTACACCAAGGGTTCCGGGTTCGATTCCCGGGAGTACAAACATTTGTGTGACTTTACATGAACATGTCTGTTTGTATTGGTCTAGGTATTTCGTTTATTTTTCAATATGTATGTATTTACAAAAAATGTTTATCAGTTGTAAATTCTTGTAACACAAGCTAAGCGTGAAGCTTGGGACTAAATAGCGTTGTG
>PQWD01009505.1:0-49008 GCA_019425675.1 Leucinodes orbonalis
GGATGAAGGTAATCTATGCTCACATATTCTCATTTTTTCGTATTATAAGTAGGTGCCTAGCGGTAGAGATCATATTAGTATGCCATTTTATTTGCAACTATTACACGACGCAATGTTTAAAAATTATTAACATAAAGTTTATAGGTGTCATCGCCGCGTTGCGGTTGCGGTTCAATCTTTATGCAGATCGTCAGAACTTCGTTAGCTTTTTAACCGGATCCACCACGAGCAGAGACATGTACATTACATACCTAAGAATTAGGAATATATTTTTTAACAAAAAATACCGACTTCTTACTACAAGGAAAAAATACATTTTCAGCTAGGTGAACAGAAATGGTTGAATAATTATTTCATCATTTTGAAGTCGGTGTCAAGTAACAAGAACTCTGTATGAATAAATCTATCTTTATCACCATCTTATCTTTATTATAAAGCTAAGGAGTTTGTTCCAGGCAACCTTTGGGTAAGGAACAGCGCAGGAAAATGAAGGTAGTATACAAGCAAAACTTCACAAAAAAAAAAAACATATACATAAACAAAATAATACAACATCGCATATGAAAATTAACATATACATATGTGAACATACATATAGATACATATAAATATATAAATAAAAATATCATATCTTATAGTAAATATCGAAGTAAAATATATTAAAATTGTGAAATAATAATATGTAGACAGTTAAATGAAATTAAATAATAGAATTTAATAAATGCTAACGAAGCTTGTTTTCAAAGGTGACTAGGGCCTAGTGTGTCGAATCTCAGATGGCAAACTGTTCCAGAGAAACGTAGCTCTAACAGTAAAAGATTCTAACCTTAAAATAACCAGACTACGTTAAAGGAGGTTTTAACACATTATCAGACTTGGACCTAAGATCTCAGCGGTGATCCATCCCTGCCAAGGAACTGAACAAACTTTGAGATAGGAAGGGGAACGAGGTACGAGTAGAATTTCTATTTACCTAGCTGAAAATTTTTTTTTCTGCTTTTTAGTTTGAAGTTGGTATTTTATTGTTAAATTTTTTAAACAATTTTTAGTGATTCGTAATAAAAATAATCACTGGGAAACGAGTCGTACCTATAAGCCTTTCTTATTTGAAGTGCATTAAAATACAATCGGTCTCCATTTGAGGTGCGTCAACAAACAGCTAAATATCGATCCAAAACTTGTATAGCTCCATTATAAACGACAGCTGAGCAGAGAGATCTCAATTAAAGCTTCTTTCATAAGAGCGTCGTATCGTGAAATTTCAATATTTGCGGCATAGAAAGTGGCACACAATGCGGCTCCATTACCGCTCGGCTCGCCACGTATTTCCGGCATCCAAGGGCGATTCATTAAACGGCGCTGGCGTCGTGCAGTTCGCCGGGACCGCGCCTGCTGCCGAGCGTCTCAATTAACCCCGGATCATCTGCACTTACACCGTACCAATTAAAATGCCAAACAGTGACGACTTCAAACACAAAAAAAAATTCGTCCCAAAACCAAACATTGTATTTTTTCCTAATTTGAAGGGGTTTACTCTAGCTAGAACAGTCATCTTTCCGTGTGAATGGGACGTGATCTACAATAGGAGCGAGCTTGACCAGAAAGCCCAGTAACTCTTCTCATGATTTCCTAAGGGTTAATGTGACCGAAAATATACATTATTTCGCTGTACCTACCTCTAATAAAAATACTCAAATTCAAAACGCTTTGTCGGAAAACGGGGGTGGATCACGACATATGGATGATATTGTTCTATAGATACAATGTAGGTATCATTCCATAAAAGGAAGTAAGAAAGGGGTATTTTCCATGAGGCGTGGTATCACTTCGATCAAACCGACATATTCGTATCGAAACATGACTCTCCCATACTTAACATACTCGTACCTACTTTAGGTATGTCAGCGTTAGCATTTAAAAGCCAAATGCCACACATAAGCCGACATTTTTAAATGATCCTAAGATATATTACAATTTTTGAAAATATATAATGGTTACAATAATAATGTGTAGGTAGGTATGTACTCACTTCCTTCAACGTTTCACCTCTAAGGGAGCCGTTCTCGTCAGGCTGCAAGATTCTTAATTTGACAAAGCATATCATTGCCGCTTTCTCGACGCAAGAGTGCGCCTCTTTGGAGCAGTAGGCAATTAGTTTGGACAGTAGCAACCCGTCGTCCACTGTTGGGAACTGGTGCTTGAGTCGCTTAATGCCATTGGCGCGAGCCGCGAGCATAGACACCAGCACGCATTCACTTGCCGAGCCCTGATTACAAAAATAACATTAGAAGATACTTAAATACAGAGAGTGCAATGTAGGCTCAACGCAACCATCATAACTAGTAAGAAAATGGCTTGGCTCATTTCATTTTTCATAACTTCCTCCTTCCTTCGACGACCCATTTGGTGTAATGATTGAGAGGTTAGCTACTGCACGAAGGGTTCCGGGTTCGATCCCCGGGCAGTACAAAATTTGTGTGCATGAACATGTCTATTTGTATTAGTCTGGGTGTTTCTATGTATAATATGTATGTATCTATAATGTAAAAAATAATCTCAAAATGTGTTGGTAAGCGCATAACTCAACAACGCCTGGACCAATATGGCCAATTATTTTTTTAAAATGTTCGTTGAAGTGCAAGGATGGTTCTTACGGTGAAAAAAAACGGAAAATTGCCGGGAAAACCCTAAAAACAGCCCTTTTCTTTTTCACATACAAACGTTTTCTAACTAAAACGTAGAATCAATCTGAGCTTTATTGCTATTATCATATAAAGTTCATATTAATTACAAGCACTCACTGTTATCTAAGAAATGTAGTCCTAACGTCAAAAAGTAAATTTGCACTTTCTTACCGCTACACAAAGTTCAAATTCAATCTTAACTATCAAAAACAGTGTGCGTGTGTGCGTTGGAGCACAAAATACGTCGTTGGAGGATTTAATGTCGCGTTCAGAAACTAAAAAAAGTGATCACGGACCCGACCAAATTGAATAGTCACAAAATATAATAATAACAACTTGTTTAAACATTTACAAGGTAGAAAGCTAAAAATAATTATGATGGCTATTTGTCACGAACAATAAATCTTGCATATTGAAGTTTTTGCAAATCGGCCCTTAAAGCCTTAAAAAAGGGGTAATTTATATTTTACTTTTCCCAGTTTTAAAGTGAAAGAAAAAAAATTGTATAACAGTAAAAGCTCAAAAAGCAAATACACATAGGTTTTATCGAGCTCACCTCTATAACACCACCGCCCTTACTGCCTTCTTCTAGTGCTAAAAAAGCTGGTGGTAAACCAATCGCTTTACCTAAGGGAAAAATAAAACTAGAATTATTTATTTTATTTAAGTGTCTTGGGCTTGCTGTTTTATGCCTGCACTACATTCATTTTCATTCATTCGGCCCGTCTTATTGCTTAATTGCATCAATCAGCGGTAGCACCTATGGTAGTAACATTGTATTTATGATGCACATATTGGATACTTCATGTAAAGCTAACCGATACATAAAGTAGGTATTGTGAAAATTTAAAAAGTTCTGGCTGTTGGCACACATCTCTTCTGTCTCTCTCTCTCTCTGAACTATATTTGCCTTCGCTAGATGTTTTATTTTGAAATAGGTTGTTGATATGAAATTAAAAAATCTGGATTTGTCGTCGATCCTTTTTTTACAATCGCAACGTTAGCGTTATTCGTTTAGATGTGATTGCCTGCCTTAAGAACCCACATTTACTGGATCCGAAAAATTAATTAATGGTTAATAGATAAAATTCATAAAGAAGTATTACCATCCAGTCTAGCATGATAATCTCTAACTCTGTACAAGCTGGACTCGCTGCCTGTGTTAAGAAACAAATAGGTCCATGTTAAAATAATAAATAAATATATTCCCAAATTCAACCTACTACATTAGGGTGTAGTCTATTGTTATGATACGTAGTAATAAATATATTAATAAGATATCATTTATTGTTCATAAATTCATCAACACCCATCATGCCTGCACGTAGTGCATCCTGGCGAATAGCAAACGGGGCTCCGGAGACCGCTTTACTCGTAATGTGCCCACGCGAGCCGGTTACGGTCCTTACCACATTCAAATGCTATGTCGCTGAGAGCGGTTTCAATCAGCATTGGACGCGCGCAGTGCCATTTGTACCATTGGACAGTACTTTGGCTGTAGTGGGCACGCGAACACATTTCAACACAAAAATGCCTGTCTATGGACTTAACCGTCGTCACTTAAAGCGGTAGATATTAATTCGCCTTTTCTGGTCAAATATATGGCAAAAGCATCATATAGTTATACTGTTTTAAGAGATGGCAGTAAGCCTACCGGTGTGATTGAATTATTTTTTTTAAGTAAAACAATACTAAGCACACAATAATGTGCACTTGATTGATTTATTAATACCTCATCATCATCAGCAACTACACGTCCGGGGGGCACAAGCCTACCCATAAAGGGTGATTAGACCGTAGTCGTCCACGCGGGCCCAGTGCGGATTGGCCGACTTTACGCACAACCTCTGAATCTCTTCACAGGTTTCCTCTCGGTGTTTTCCTTCTCCGTAAGATACCTGTACCTACATATAATTTCGAAAATCCGAAAGACATTGGTAGTTGCGGATTTAACCTCCTGATAAAAAGGCAAAAGGCCACACCAATGAGCATTAATTATTATTTTAGGAATATTTTTTTTAATGAGATAAAGTTTGAGGCGCACTAACAAGCGCCCATTCTCATAACATTTCGGGCCGCACCAACACGGTTGCGGACTCAGACCACTGTGTAGGTACTTCACGACGAGTCGACAACGACTCAATTCAACTACTTAACTTTCAAGCGTAAGTACTATGCTTTCTAGGGAGTTAGGTACCTCCTAAATAATCTTACATCCAGCGTTGCCTTACATCCAAGGCTTCACGCCAGTATTTTTAGATCTTCTGTTTGTTTGACGACCCATTTGGTGTTGCGGTTGAGAGGTCGGCCGCAACACCAAGGGTTCCGGGTTCGATCCCCGGGCAGTACAAACATTTGTGTGCATGAACATGTCTGTTTGTAATGGTCTGGGTGTTTTCTATGTATAATATGTATGTATTTACAAAAAAAAAATTATGTATGTATGTTTATCCGTTGTTTAGTACCCATAATACAGGCTTAACGCTTAACTTGGGGCTAGATGGCGCTGTGTGAATGTCAGTGGATATTTATTATTTATTTATTTATTTATTATTCTGTTATTGTTGTGTGCGTAGCGTTATTATTGTTATTTTTTCTTTGGGACCACTGCAAACCAGCGCCTTGTCAAAACTGTCTTGGCATTAGCCATTTTGGTAGCATTAAAAATGGTTGTATTATTTTAAGGACTAACGTATACTTTATTACTTTCTATCTATCTATCTATTCAACCTATGGCAGTCCACTGCTGGACATAGGTCTCCCCCATTTACTTACTTTATTACTTTGATTTGCACTGAATTTTTTTTTTGTTTCTTGTGATGTGAGTCGGGTATCGCATACTTCAATTTAAACCTGACTACCAAGTATTGTCGACTATTCTACAGGCAGAAAATGTACTGCAATACACATCTAAAACATTCATTCAATACTCAACCTTCTGACCTGATACTATAGAGATTGTTTTACTTAATCCCTGTAAGTAGACCGCATTTACCATTACTTATTTAAAACGACGATTACAGGGCAATCAATACCATTGCATTCATTCTGTCATTGACGTTCACATAAGGTACCAAGTAAGTACTAAATCAAGAACTTTATATTTATATTATTTATATATTCAATATACAGCTGTATAAAACATAATATAGCTTCATATCTGCTTGTTGATTAATTAAATTTAAATGTATATGTAGTTAGAATTTGACGTCGTCATATTCTTTAAATACCGAGATACTTTCATAATGTGTTAACAGACTATAGTAAAAAAGTAAAGTATCTTTATACACTAGATGTAACTTTTAAAACTTATTTGTCACTTATTTTTGTCGACGGCTATGTCCGCGTGGTAAAGTTAGCATGCATTAGGTTTAAGTGTTTCAATCAAGTTTCAATACATTAGTTTATGGTATTTATTATCTATAGTCTCTCTGAATTTTCATATCAAGTGTTGTAGCCAACTTAAGAGTAAAACTATTGTTGCAAAATTTCTTACTTAGTACTTACTTAACAAACAGTACATATCTATTGCAGAATATCCCGGGGCTTTCTACAAAACTTGCCTTCGTTATTATTATTATCATTCACAATATTCGCCCAAAAGTACTTAATTTATGACGTTTATGGAGGCCCAGCCTACTCCTTTTAGGACGTACGCCAATCTAGTTTAGTGCACAGTTTTAGAGCATTTGATTGTAAGTATCTATGAAACTTCTTATTTCTGTATCCATATATATTCTAATCCTACAGAGTTATTGCTAACGACAGTACATTAATTTCATTAATGGCCTTCGTATTTCGGTTCGCTTCATATTTGTCAATGTCCGTGACTAGTTATTGTTACATTTGTATAACAATGCATGATTGTGTCTAAATTAAATTCAGAGACACATCACTTAAGCTGATCATTTCATGAAAACAAAGTTATTAAAAAATATAGCAGGGTCGGCCTGTTTATTGATCTGACTACCTATTCGATAAGAAAAAGAAGATAAAGCACAAATGCATGCTTGTAAGGATAACAATATCAGCTTCGGACTAAGGAATAATTACTCATGCGCAATAGGACTGCACAGAAAAATACATCTCAAAAAATAAAGTATATATTCCAAAGATTTCATAAAAATATTATCCCATTTATTTTTATTGAAGCAAGGCGCGCAAGTAAGATTGGGTTATTGCCATTATATTAAATCGAGCTTCATGAAATAAAATTTAAAATAGATTCGTGTTTCGAGGTAGATGTGTTGTAAATACCCTATAGTTCTTAATAAGACCGTCAAGCCACCGAACATATTATATAAACGCTAATCTTAGATCGTTATATCAGATTTCGTGGTAAGTGAGCCGATCAATCAAGACGTGACCCATAGCGATCAACTGCATTTAATCATTATACTGACGTGCCGGTCGATCTTATTTCCTTCACATGCTAAACATTTCATATGAAATCAAATAAAAGAAAGCTTTTACTCAATTTTGAGAAGCTTTTTGGAGAAGCAACCAGCTCGCTTGGTTATATTCTAAACAATGTGGATAAGGCCTCGCCTTGACTCACGTTATTGAGACAAATATGTGGACTTTTTTATTTCTGGTTCAAACAATGCGCAGTTACACGTATTTTCTTAATCTAAGCCTACTTTATGAACTTTTACCATTACCTTATCGGATTAAAAGAGGGACCATAAAATTGTCGTCTTAGAAATGCCATAAATATTTGCGGATGCATGCCTATCTTATACCGGGCGTTTCTAAAAATACCAGTATTCTTGTCGGTATTCGTCAAAGGTAAGAAACCCGAACGAGTTGAAACGGGGCGCAAGTGGGCTTTGAATTAATAAATATTCTTTGGTTATTAACATTTCTGTACAACAATATTTACAGTTGTGCTTTTAAAACTTGAGGCAAATTAAAGATGCGGCTGTCATGTTTTGTCGTCGATAGCACAAATTAAGCATCTTTGTCACTGGATGGTTTGAAAAAATGTCATGTCCTTCCGTGCTTCGAGAGGCATGCTAAGCCGTTGTACCCGACAACAATGTTAGGATTGTTGTCATTCATACTTACAATTTGCATTACGGCCCAATAACCCCATAGCGAAAGGTTTGACCTGCAGTGGGACGGCTAAGGCTAATTGGATGTTTGAATAACACTAGAGTATCGCAGATTACTTTTTAAAGATATTTTAGCTTAAATATCCTAACCAAAACGGAATTTGTTGCGAAAAACTCTACATTTACAGCCATATTGTTCACTTCTACCCCAAAGACTACAATCAATTAGAAAAGTCGGATTGCAACTCACCGTCTTTGGCCCATGTATATTAGCACAGATAAAATAAATATACAACAATATTATTGTAGATTTTCTACATTAATTTCTGTCGAAAATATTAATTAATCCTGGGTGGTTCTAAAGCTGCAAAACTATTATTATACTATATCGGTTATTAGAAACTTTAAATAGTTTTACCTGTACCTGTAATAATATCAATGTGCTATCTTAAATCAGAGATAGAGGCTAATTGAAATAATCGTAACCAGAAACGAACTCAACTATTAATATCCCTATATACGTTTACCTACAATGTAATTATGTTGATATTATTTTTAAATAATGAATGAATCTGGAAATCGAAAACTCACAATATTACATGAAGGTACGTAGTAAGTACGTTACGTACAATATAAATTTATTACTTAATGGACTAATAAAATTACGTCATTAATTATTTACCCATGAGAATCCGATGCAGCCGATGCCAGCTGAGAGCATGTCGCCAAGGATAGACGGGTACGCGTTCCCCGATGGAAAGTAGGCATGGAAGCGAGGATGTTGCCAGTGTGTGACGCCGGGCATGATCTTGTTTTCAACATCGCTCATGACGTCGTCCCAGCACTCCGGGTGGTGCGGCGCCTCGGCCGGCAGCGCGGCCCGCAGGTACCCAGGTTCCACGGATGGTGTAACGCGCCGGGTCGTCAGCGTGCTCATATATGTGCAAATGTAGTCCACCATCTCTTTGCCTCGCACCCGAAACTACTCCTCGACGTCCATGGTTATGTTTGTGAGACGACGTTAGATGCATAAGTCGGACGAGCCTGCGGTGTCAGCGGCACGGCGGCCTCCGGCTGACTCGGCGACGGCGAAGGTAGCACTCCGCTGGTCGAGAGGGCGGAGGGTGCGCGGGTGGGCGTGAAGCGAGCGTGAAGGCATCATGAACGATCTTGGGCGCATCATATACATGAGTAAGTTTAGCGCGGAAGCGATTTTAGTATTTTAGTTGATCGACAATAAGTAACACAACTTCAATTATAAATTTATTAATAGATTAGATAAAACGTTTATTTGTTTGTTGAGACACATAGAAACAATCAATTACTAATATCAAACATACAGAATATAACACAAAGAGGAAATGACACTAAACAGATAAAAAAAAGTTAAACAAAAACAAGCAATCGGGCATGCAAACAAAACATAACAAAAATAATAAAAACAGTGTGTGTGTGTGTCACATCAATACAAAAAGGCATTAGCTCAGCAAAAGGTTCTCTTACAGAAAACCGCTGATTTTCAGCTGCCGCCTGTGCGGTTGCGAGACGAGACGGCAGTGCCGTGAAGTATATTTAAACAATATAAAAAATTTGACATTTTAAGTATAAAAAAATTATAAGAAATAAATGTGTTCATATTCTAAATAAATAAATATGAGATGATAAGCGAAATCTATAGACACATAATATACATATGGATAATATTCAGAAGCAATTTACAATAACACATTAAAAATGGTGTACTACTTTTTTATCTTTTATCAGCTCCACGCTGCCCACACCAAGCCTTCCAAACGTTTCCTTAACCTGTTTTCTCCAATAACGTATTTTTATAGAGATTTTTAAAAGAAAATTAAGATGTTGCTGATCTTAAAGGGGGGGGGGGGAATATTATTCCAACATTTGGTGGCCTGATAGCGGAAGCTGCCTGTGAACGCAACAGTTCTGTGCAATTGCATTACGAGGGGTACCCGCGCCTGTCTAGGCATGCCCGGTCCGTAGCGATTATGAAACTTTGATGCTTTAAGTTTTATATACAGATTTTTTTTTTTTGACATGACATCGAATAAGAACGAAACCAAATGCAATTGCCTTCGCGATTCCATGTTGAGAACCGATTCCCTATCTAAATATGGCGATATATGTGTTCGTAGGGGAATATCAAAGCAGAACCGTGCACACAAATTTTGGACGCGTTGTAGTATCATACGTTTGGTCCTACTCAGCAATCGTGGGCCATACGTCACCATAGTTAAGTCGAGACAGAATCAGTGCCTCGCGAGTGAGTCAAAGTGTGATTCGTGTTTTTTCAGATAAAAGATTTCGCACTTTATATAGGACATTAAGCCGATAGAAACAGCCCCTGACAAGCTCCAACACGTGGTCTTCGAAACGCAAAACACTGTCAAAGATTACACCCAAGTTTCTAACCCTATCCACAAATCCACAAATTCTAATTCAGCACCCGAATTTTTTATGGCAGGGAGGAGAGATTTTTATTGTTTCAGTAAATCTTGCTGAACCGAGAACCATGAATTTAGATTTAGAAGGGTTTAACGTTAGGGCGTTGTCAACCGACCAAACAGCAATCGCCTCCAAATCAACGAAATCAATGTTGAGACTCTCAAATGCACGAGAAAAGTCTAATAAAGCCAGCAGAGTACCCTGTCCAGTGTCCTGATAGCCTAGGATTATTATTTATAATATTAAATACTATGTATAAATAATAACAAACAGTTGACGACTCATTTGGTGTAATGGTTAGACGTCGGCTCTTACACCAAGGGTTCAATCCCCAGGCAGTTCAAACATTTGTGTGCATGAATATGTCTGTTTGTTTGGTCTGGATTTTTTCTACGTATAATATGTATGTATTTACAAAAAAAAAATACGTATGTTTATTCGTTGTTTTGTACCCATATCTGGGGCCATAAGTGATCCATCCAATTATAGACCAATTTCCATTCTACCGTCGCTCAGTAAAATTTTTGAAAAAATAATATTTAATCAATTATTAAATTATCTTAATACAAATGAAATATTGCATAAAAAACAGTTCGGTTTTACCAAAAATAGAAATACTACGGATGCAGGAATTGCCCTCATTAAGCACGTATATGACGCCTGGGAGAGTAAGCAAGATGCGATTGGGATTTTTTGTGATCTGTCAAAAGCATTTGACTGCGTCGATCATGAGACCTTACTTATCAAGTTAAGACATTACGGTGTATCAGATTGTTCAGTAAAATACTTAAGATCTTATTTGACGGGCAGAACTCAAAAGGTTGTTGTAAACGGTTCTAGCTCTTCTGGTGGCCCACTACGCATGGGCGTGCCTCAGGGTTCTATATTGGGTCCTTTACTGTTTCTTTTATACATAAATGACCTTCCTTACCATTGTCATAAACTTTCTGACATAGTACTATTTGCAGATGATACATCATTGCTTTTTAACGTTAATAGAAAAAAAGAAACATTTGACGATGTAAATGGTGCTATCTCACAAGTAATGCATTGGTTTACAGTTAATAATTTATTGCTTAACACTAAAAAAACTAATTGTATAAAATTCTCATTACCTAATGTGAGGCAGGTCATCACCTGTATTAATTTGAATGACGAATGCTTAAAAATTGTTGATAGTACAGTATTTCTAGGAATTACTATAGATTCAAAACTCCAGTGGGGACCTCATATTGAAGCTTTGGCAGGTAGACTTAGCTCAGCAGCGTATGCAGTTAGGAAAATAAGGCTCTTAACCGATATTGATACAGCAAGATTGGTTTATTTTAGTTATTTTCATAGTATAATGTCATATGGTCTTCTGTTGTGGGGCTCAGCTGCTGATATTAACACTATATTTGTACTTCAAAAAAGAGCCATCCGAGCCATTTATAACCTTAGACCACGTGATTCACTTCGGGAAGTATTTAAAAAAATCGATATTTTAACAGTAGCGTCCAATACATTTACCATAATCTAGTTTATGTCCACAAAAATCTTCATTTGTTTGAAAAAAATTGTGACGTACATAACTTTAATACTAGGAGCAAAAACAAACTTGCTGTCCCAAATCTTAGACTAAGTAAAGTAGGAAAATCATTTGTTGGAAGAGGCATAACATTCTTTAATAAAATACCACAAAATCTTGCCGAATTGCCTTTTCACCAGTTTAAATTAAAGATTAAAAAAACCCTCATGAAAAAAGGTTACTATACAATAGAAGAATATTTATCGGATAAAGATGTGTGGTCTTGCACTTAGTGTTCCAGTTACAAAATCTTTGTAATAAATTATTGTAAAGCTATGTGTAGGTAAATGACAAAACTGTAACCACTGATATAAAAAGATTAAAAGAGTAACTCGAGTTTCTTGTCGGCTCTTCTCGAAGATCCTACTTATTCCGAACCGGTGGTAGAGTCACAAAAAATATGATAATAATAACAATTGACGATTCAAAAGTATCTGTAACAGATTTATTTGAATAAAGATTTTTTTTCTTTCTTCTTTCTTTCTTTCATATTACAGGCTAAATGCTTAGTTTGGGACTAGATGGCGTTGTGTGTATGTCAGTAGATATGAATTTATTATGGAATGAAGTATTTTAATCATAATCAAAGGTGAAAGTGAAATCAACAGTGATATTGCATGAGGAATGGTAAATTATTGGTATCATTTAGACTCATTTACGAAAACTGTTAAAAATCAAGCCTAATTTTTATACGATATATAATAAGGTATAAGGCCGAGATATTTTTATGACTTTATTTATATCCTAGATGTAGTTAGATTTTTTCCTACCGTAGCTTTGTGATCAAGACTCGAATCAAAGACTTGAATAAGTAAATTTATAAATTTTAGGAAAGTTTGTATTTAGGTAAAAAAGTAGGTAATTTTACAATTCTTTAGATTTTATATAATTCTTTTTCCTCCTTGTTAGAAAATAGATTAATTTTTATGAGACATTCTGCTGTTACCAAAATTTATTAACTGTATCAATATTGGACTTATTCGTAATATATAAAACACTATTAATTTCCCTTGCTCATCAGTTTCACATTTGGAAGACAGGGATATGAAAAGTTTTTACTCTATACATATTACAAAATAAGAGCATTCAAATCATCGTAGTCTGATATGATACATGGGTTCTTACATTCTAACATAAATCATAATACTCGTACCAGTCTTCCAGTATCGACAAATAGCCGATTAAATAATGAAAATAGCTGCTATTCCTGTGGCGTTAAACCCGTAGAGTGAAACCCGCTTTATGTCCCTTTGTGTTGCCCGCAACATGAATTCCCAAATATAGACTCTACTGATAAATAATGATCGTCATGAAACGAGTCTGCGACCCGCTGCCCAACAGACCGCGGACGCGCGCCCGCCCTCGAAACCACTTCATTATATCAGCTGAATGCCCGCCGAAGTATTCCACTGGTAACGCCGCATCACTCAACCAATCCTAGCTTGTAAGATTTTTCCGTTAGCCCTTTGACATATTAGCATGAATTATGGTAGTAAAGGGATTTAAGAGAACCGACTCCAATAAACTAGGCTTCAAAATGCAATTATTTAAAGTTAATTTTTTAAGGTGTTTGGATTTAAACTATTATTGTTTTAACACTTCATCGTTATTTTTTAATATTTCCCCCATTTCACTGCAGATTATCCTTCTCATCTTATTAAAAAGTCAAGAATAAATGGACCTACATAAAAATCGTATTTAAAGAGCTCTCATTCTTCACATCCAAATTAACATGAGTCCAACATTTTGTCAAGTGTATTTATAACGTTCCACATGCGAGTAAAAAAATATTAAATGCATGCATTTTATATTCTTAAGTAAATAAGTAAAATATAGCAAAATATAATGAGTAACTCTCTATTATCTAAATTTAATTTTTTAATTTCTTATCCCACTGAGTTTTATACCTATACCACGCCAATGATATAGTTCTGATTTATTTGATTTATTAAGTACATAAATAAACAAAATATGTCTCTTATTTCCTTCTGTAGTTAAAAATTGAAATAGCTCATGGTGAAAGAAAAAAATAGTTTAGTTTTTTCCAAACATAAAATTACCTACAAGAATAGGTATATTTTTTAACCCCTATCCATAGATAACTCTATAGATACGTTATATGCTTATAAAACAACCAAATATGTAATCCGAATGCAGTGGCAGCACACAGAAACATTTTTCTATTATGCGTACAATGTAGTGACTAGAGATGTTGCGGATGCTGATTTTTTCCCATCCGCGGATGCGAATGCGGAGTTTTGAAGGCTGACATCCGCGGATGCGAATGCGGATGCGGAGTTTTGAAGGCTGACATCCACGGATGCGAATGTTTAAGATATTATTCAAATAAAATCTATTAATGAAGAATTAAAACAATGATAACTTAATTATTTACATTTTTATTGAAATCAAATCAACATAAGTACTTATTATTATATTAAACACCTACTGTCGCTTCTAATAACTACTACTACTAATCGCTTCCATTGGTCATTGCCACGTGCGACCAGTTCGCGGGCTCGCTCAATTTCTTTCTTGTAGCTACTTGCATGATATTCACATCCGCATGAACGTCCGCACTGAATAATGCGGATGCGCATGCAGATGCAGATGTCCAAATCAATGCGGAAGTTCCGCATTTGCGTATACGGATGCGAATGTTTGCAACAACCCTAGTAGTGACATTGCTAAAAATGTAGAGAGCTGAAATGCAAAAGAGATGGTGAAATAAAAATATTGAGAGTAAAAAAGACAGCCAATCCGCGCACTGGTGACATCTCTGCTTCTTTTAAAAATATACGTAATTATTATTTTGCCTACCGTATAAAACGAAACACATGGAGATCACACTATGAATATGGTTAAAACTTACTCGTACTATATATAATACCAGTCTTATATTTAAGATTTAGTTACTTAATTCCGTAATACCTAGCTAGGTATTCTTAATTGAAAATTCCAACCAAATACTGATGAATATAGTCTGAGAATGAAACCACCTGAAGTATGAAAGAGTCAGTTTCGCTGAAGTGATTTAAATTTTTAAACAGCTGAAAATTGGGTGAAAATTCGCCTGCTTTCAAGTGCGGCATGAATATTCAGCCATCAATGTCTAGGAGCCAGATCCTTCGCGACCTCACAGCCCCTTACCTTATCTCGCGGTATAAAGGCCGTCACAGACGAAATTAATGTTATAATAATTCATTACTCTAAATATATTGTATTTTGTTAAGTATAAAGAAGCAGTCACACAACATGGTGTGGCTGTTTTATGTCATAATCATAACATATGGATAATATTGTTTGTTTTAACTTGTGGTGTGACTATGATTAAATATATACATAAATCATCTATCTATTGTTTGTATTCTTATATAAATAGCTCATACAATAAACGAGTGTACACTAGAGTGTTTGCTAGATATGTGTTGAGGATGTCTTTATTAAAGAAACGCATAATTCAAATGAACTATATATGTTTTGATAAAAATAAAAACGCTAGCCTATGCAGAAAAATAGCCTGAAAAGATACTTAAGTATAATGTTTCTATTACATTTATATATATTTATACGCTTAACCATAATATACATACCAGCTATACATTTTGATAACAACATTACTTACAGAATACGTATTTACTATGTAGATACCTATAACAACCACTGCTTGACTGAGGATCCCTAATTACTTACATTATTAGGGGATTCAGGATTATATATAGCCTAATGTGCTGATCCTATGCGCGTTGACGAGTTGCCAGAGACGAGCATGGGCGTAGCGCACCCAAGCTATAACATATTTAAACAAAATAAAATGCCGGGGGTGGGGGGAGGGAATATAGGTTCACCGTTGCCCTACCCTGAGCTCAAGACTGGCTACGCTCATGGACTTTCTATTGGACTCAGATTTTAAATAGGTACCACAAGTTATATGGGGCCGGAAACAGGCCATCTTTTCATTAATAGTAGGTATGCTTAAGTCAAAGTCAAAATTCATTTATTCAGATTAGGCTTACAAAAAGCACTTATGAACGTCAAAAAGAATACAAAATATACAATAAAAAATACATTTAAAATACAAAAGTAAACGCAAACGGAGGTCGTCAACATACGGATGAAATTTTGCACTATGCATGAATGACCTATTGTGAAATAGAAACGATGGGATTATTAGTGCATGGAGTTCGAAAGAACCTCAGGTGAGGTTAGCTGGGTGCCAAAAGATGTATATCAGATAAGAACCCTTACATTGATTTAACCTAAGGTCTAAAACTTTAAAAGCCCAAATGAAATAACCTCAATCGAGTATTATTTATAAAAAAAAATACAAAATTGAAGTCAAACAAGCACCTGTCTTAAAATTCCACGAAACGTGCACTTAAAGTACAGCAATCAAAAATTAAAATTTAATCAGTGCCAAATTAAAGCAAGAAGGAAAAATTTTGCCATGGCAGATACATTCTTCCTTATTACCCTTGGTTGTGTCTTGTTATATATAAATTTCAAGTGCCAGCCTAAATATTATGGAATTGGAATTAGCAAATTTTTATTAAATTTTAAAAATATGTTTTTTCATCCAGTACTAGTTAAATTAAAAAATGAGATATGTCATTGTAGATGAACAGAGCAATATTTTGTGACTAGTAGTTATACATAACTAACGTTATTATCCTACTCTGTCCTAACCAAAGTAGAAAATAAATTTATATAAAGGGCCGGCAGCGCATCCCTGCGACCTCAGCTGTTGCAAATGTCCATAGGCGGCGGTGACACTTTCCATCAGGTGAACCCGCATGCTCGTTTGCCTCCCTATGTTATAAAAAAATAAAAAATAAAATATAAATATCCATTGATGTACATTCAGTTGATGTCAGTTAAAATTATAATTTTAAGCTTTGAAATAATAAAAATGTATTATAGATTTTTCATGTATGTTTCTCCGTCTTTTGCGATATGACTACTTATTTCTTAATTTTTTGAAAGGGTTGAAACCGCTTTAGAACCTTTCAAGCAATTAACGAACCTATGATGGTTTACTACATGGCCCTCCCACAAAGCAGGGACTGTTAACGACATATTATTCTGTTCTTGGGCTAAGAAAAATCTGATGGATAAAAATTTTATGTATGGGGAACCCCAAAACATTTATTTTTTCTAATTTCTTGTGAAAACCTTATAGCGGTTCGCAGTATGCATATACTTACAATGTTTTCACAGTACCTTTATTGCTTATTAGTTTTGGAGAAAAAGGGATTCATACCTACATATGGACGGACGGACAGACCTGAGGAATTTATAAGAGTTCCGTTTTTTCGCCATTTGGCTACGGAACCCTAAATAAGGGTTTACCTGTAAGTAAGTCACCACCTTAACTAGCATTCATCTTCTAGCTTCCGACAGGGTTAACCCATTAAGGCGTTATTAGTTTCGGACGAATTTGTAAGAGAAATTAACCGAAATAAAATATAAAAACTGTACAATTTTGAGTCCTACATCCTTGGATTGAGGAAACCGTTACCCACGTGGTTATTTAATCGGCCTGTTTGCACAGCTTCCAAATTTATCCAAAATTAAATATTGTTATTAATTTCAGTTATCGCGAACAGCTATGTCATAAATCTAACCTGAATTTATTGAAGAATCAGTTGTCTGTCGTTTAGTATTCAATTATAGGTTCTATACCCCAAGTATATATATACGTGGTCGAATGATCTCTTATTAGCTTTTAATGTACAGCATCTACAAGCTGTACATTACATTGCATAGGTACTACTATTATAAACGATAATAATAAATTTGCACTGACATTTACACAGCGCCGTCTAATCTAGTCCCATATATCATCAAGCGTCCTCACCGAGGGGCCCGAGCCTACCCGTATCAGGTGATTAGGCCTTAGTCGTCCATGCAGGCCCAATGCGGATTGGCCGACTTCACGCACAACCTTTGAATCTCTTCTCAGGCGTGCGCAGGTTTCTTCACGATGTTTTCCTTCACCGTAAGAGCGTCGGATAACGTACATATATTTTCGAAAATTCGAAAACACATTGGTACGCGGCGGGATTTGAACCTCAGCCCTTCCGGCAGGAGGGAAACAGTCCACACCATTGAGCCACCGATGCTCTTATCTAATCTAGTCCCTTAGTGTATGTAAATGTAATGTGTGGCCCTGTATTTTTACCAGGTACTAAATAAGGTGAGTAAATATATAAAAAGTATATAGGCAAAATTCTTTGTTGTAAACCTCCCGAAAACGTGTCTTTCTGATGTGTAATATTAAAATATAATTCTCACAGTATAGTTTCTCTGTATCGAACTGTATGTCAGTTCAAGTACTATGTACAATAATATATATCAAAGATTAATCATCTCTCACTGTGGAGCTTGTAACATTGAGACTGCATTTGTACGTTTGCAGTAATATTATAATATGTAGAACATCTTTTCTCTTTTTTTGTATACTTCCGAAGAAACTAAATTTTATGTGGATCATGGTGCTGGATCCACATTGACTGTTAACTTAGTTAGTAAGACTTATATTTCAGGATTTACCTAGCCAATAAATAATAGTTTAAAAACTAGGAGGATATTTCAAAAGTAGGCCATGATTATATATTCAAATCATTAGCTTCTATAATTTGATAATTCTTTAGTACCTTCTTCATTCTTTACAAATCTGTATACACACCGGATTAAATAGTTAAAAACCCATGCTTCGGGTAGCGCGTAGTCGTATCCGTAGTCGTCTATGAGAACGTTACGGCGTAGCATAAGCATAATAAAGTTGGCACGCTCTCAAACTACGATAATGAATTTCAGTATCAGCTTAGTGAATTTTCATAATTTGCACGCGGGAAAAGCACGTCGACATTAAAGTACTTAAAATTAGTCAACATATAATTATAATCATTGAACGTCATATGGGTTCCTTTAATGATGACCCATTTGGTGTCGCGATTGAGACGTCGACTGCAACACCAAGGGTTCCAGGCTCGATGAACTTGTCTGTTTGTAATGTCCTGGGAGTTTTCTATGTATAATATGTATGTATTTACAAAAAATAATATAAGGTGTTTATTACCCATAACACAGGCTACACGCTTAACTTGGGGGTAGATGGCGCTGTGTGAATGTCAGTGGATATTTATTTATTATATTCCAATGCGTCTTATACAAGTATAAGAATTAAATAAATAAATATCTAGAGACATTTACAGCGTCTTGCCCTAATTTCAGCATTGCTTGTATAATGGGTTCTAAACAACGGATAAACATACCTTTATACTTTATGGTGAATCTAAATACACAGGTTCATTTTACCTTGGGACCGCCGGAGTCCCGTATCGCTAGAGCGATTACAAATACCATGCAATCACGTAGACGAGTGCCTAATTATAATTATCATGCTTAAGAAAATGAATAAATATTTTTAAATGCATCATTAGTTGTGGCCTTACATTTTTCATGCTTAAAAAAATCTGCTTAAAGTAATTCTTTGTTTGATCGCTTTTAATTCTTCGTTTAATACCTATGACGAACAATTTTAGGTTACACTTTCATTATGTCTTTTTAATATGTGCATTAACATTATATGCATCATGATGAGCACCATGAAAAACAGATTACAGAGGCTTTCGTAGAGATTGCCGACGTAGATATTGCCGATAGTTAAGTCTCGAAAAGGTATTGAAGATAACCGCCAGCAATACCATGAAATTATACCTATAATGTTTGCACTATATGATTAGGCTTGTTTTTCTATATTCAGTGGGTAATTTAAGCAGTCGGGTTTTTTATTTAATTTTTAAATATATTTTTTTAGAACTACGAGAAAGAAAACACATTGTAAAGTTATTGACACGAAACAAAATAATAATTGTTTTGAAAATTGACATTTTCAAAAAAATATTTTTGTTTATGTTACTTCTTTTATTAATTAGGACGACCAGATAATTTTTAGATTCTTAGGTATAATAATTATTTTACCATTGTGTAGGAGGTAGGGTAGGCGATTTTATTATAAATGTATTTTCGATCGAACACAGTTAACATCCCAATTGAAGAGTCCTTACTCAATTTTGGACTGTATTGTTAACATTCTTCAAGTTACCTAATTAGGAAACATGGCTTGTTTGCACCAGTGTAGCAGTGGCTCATACTCTTCTGCTATAGAAATATATTTAACTTTATCGACAGGTTCATCACATAAACCACTTATATACTAACCTTAAAAGTGGCAACGGCTTTCATCAAAGTATGCTATTGAATCATAATATATAGGTATGTACTTAAATAGATAATAAAATCATATTTCAAAGGTCAGTTATCACATTTTAGAAATGAGAAATACATACTTATGAGACACATTATTCTAATGTGTATCCCATAAGTCTGTAAGGGTGACTTCATAAGAAGATTTCAATGTTTAAAATCAAAGGGCAAATGTATTTTGAAATTACGATAGGTCATCGGGTTCACACAGAGGCGATAGAGATCGCTCGCGAGCGCACGGAACGCCGGGTAGTCGCCGCCCGCTTGGAACGCGCATTCTTTCCCGCTTCGGAATACCAATGCCGTATTATTATGTGTGATCTCCTCCCCTATTATGCAGCATATATATCTATGGCACCATTCACGTCTTATTCCATTCTTATAAAGCAGGTCACGTCCTACAACGAATTACCTATTCAATAGTAATTCCGTCTCCGTTGTCATTATTTGAGTTTGGACAATTATATTTGAATACTGGAAGACTTGCGCGTTTTGTATTAACACATTATTTAAAAAACAATACATACATCCATACTGAAAACCCACACATCATGCGGCTGAAATTATTCCTTATAAAACTTTCGTACGAAACTAAGAGTGAGTTGGAGTTTTATTTTACTAAGTCTCAATGCCATCATCAGACAGTCGTTGTTAACTCCCCTTAATTTATTATTTTGGTATTGGTTAGTTAACAAGACAGTTCCTATTTAACCTATTGCAGTCCACTGCTGGACATAGGTCTCCCCCATTATCATCCAACAAGGCAGAATCGGTTGAAAAGTATATTCTTCGGCTGATTAAACATTCAGTGTTGCCAACCCCGAAACGAAATTCCTCGTACATAGGCAGCTAAAAATCTCGTACTTTGTCTTTCGAATCTCGTACATCTAAAAAAACGCTTTCATCATTGAAAATACTAAATAAAATAAACATTTGCTAGCATTTAAAAAAATAAACTAAACGCGAAAGACAAAATGTTTTATTAATCGGAGTTGTCCCGGTTGATATAGCTACTACAATCTGCAGACAATGATCTCCTAAGTGCGATCAATGGTTTTTTTGTGTAAAAGTTCAAGCTCTGATAGATATCACTACTTTTTAATATATAGCATGCTCATATTCATGCATCATACAAAATATCGTACATAATTGTACGAGGTTGAAAGTGTCCTCGTACCTCGTACGGAAGACCACTAATCTTTCTACGAGAATCTTTCTATTTGTACGAGGAACCTCGTACGTTTGGCTTACAGGCTGTGACATTGAAAAAAAAACTATACCACCTATACAGGAATATCCCATTGAATAGGTATCCTGCCGAGTCAGTTTATTACGGATGCCAGCTGCTGATCGAAACTAAAACAATTTAGGCGCTCCGTGGTAATCGAGTTGGTGCCGCAGCGACCCCGGCCGCAACATTTCGCGGCAATTATTTGCGAGCAAATTCACTTATTAGAGAAAAGTTATTTGAAGCTAGCAAGTGTAGAGGAAGCGTGGAGAATTCCGCCGCGTCTCAATTACCTTGTCTTCTGAATTCGATAAAATTATCTTTTAGGTTGGTAAGGACAGCAATAAAAGCTTCCCAATAATTATCTATTTTATTGAACTTACTTACATATATACGTAGTCTACAATTATTTGTAAAGCAAATATCATTTCTTCCTCATATTTTGCTTTCCAAACCTCACCGTTCCGTATTCCGAGACTAGGTTCGTCGACCTCTTGCAGTCATATTTGGCAAAGCCGTCAGGCCACCTGAGTAGAGGCCGTCCCACACTTCGTATTTTGTAACCAAGTCCTCAACTCTACTAAATTACTTGCCATTTCGACACCACTACGCGACACTTTAAAAAAATTTGGCCAAGTGCGAGTCTGCCTCGCCCGTGGAGGGTTCCCCAGCAGCAAGTAACATAAAATAAAATATGTAATATACTTCTTACAGCTTTTACATGAAAGAAATCCACACGTGTGGGGTGTCGATATGTAGATCTTGAAAAATGGTATTGTGGTATTGTGTATAATATCATATTTTTATTAATTGAATAGTTTGCGCGAGAGACACTTCCAAAGTAGAAAAAAGTGTGAGTGAAGTTGTGTGTAATTTCTAAACTATGGGGTTGATAAAATCGAAAAAAATATATGATGTACATGACCATAAAATCTAACAACGAAATTTAGTTTAAACGATTTCTGGTGTGTAGTTTTTTTTATACGTCATAAACGGTGAAGCACTATTTTTTCATATACAAGCTGTAGTAAAGTATATTATTTTAAACACGGGCAGACAGACAGACTTGACGAATCTATAAGGGTTCAGTTTTTGCCATTTGGCTACGGAACCCTAAAAAACACCTTTAAATTTAATATTCCTGTACAATATTAATGTAAATGGTTCAAAAAGGCAATTGTATAATATAATAGAACGAAAGAGTGCAAAATTTTCCTATTGCGAAACAATAACGGTCCTGTTAGCGCATTTTAAAATTAGCGGAACCATTTAATGTTACTTATCATGCAGGTTATATGAGTCACTTTATTATTCTTGTCTAAAAAAGATTTATTTTGTTTACACATACATTGATAGAATGTCACATCCTATGATCCAGGTCAATTACCTATTACTCAATAAAAATAAAACACTTTTAAGCACACATGTCTTTATTTCCTCATCGAAAACCCAATAAATAAAATAGAACAAAAAGTGAAAACGTCGATGCGAGTTTTATTCCGACCTAACAACAGGGCCAGACGACTTTCTCGAGACGAGCCCGATAGATCTCGAGGAAATAAAAGGTGGTGGCGTAGTGGATGAGAAAATAGACTCGTTGAAATCTAATTTCGCGTAACCATAACGGACAGGCACTCGAGAGCGATGAGCCATCCGCGACAGGCGCGCTCATATCAATTCGTTAATTGAAGTCGGTTCTCGCTCGCTCCAGCGCGCCTCAAAACGCTGCCGACTCCACAGCTTTCTTTATAGCGCACCCGCTCCTCTCAATGAACGCTTACTTCAACTTTTAATTCGATATGAATATTTTTAAGAATCACTGTCATGGAAATTTTATTCATTAGTCAAACATTTTTATGTCCTTTAAAGGTAGAATTGTTATTAGGAGGTTTCACTTGTAGAATAGTTTCAAAAAATAAGCTGCCAAACGATGATGTTACCAACACGTTACATAATCCAACGATTCTAAATTGAGGATAAGGACAATTGATAAAATTTAAGTAACATTGGCACAAGCAACATAAAATAAAACGGAGACTTCGTTCATTAAATTATTATTTATGCAAATGTCAATATCATGAAAAACTGTTTTAACAAAATTGAAAATATCGTTGAGTATGAGGCAAAAATCTACTTTACCCTTATTTATACCTTACCCTTCTAATGCTTCGTGTTTTATTTTATATATAATATCATTGGTATTATTATCAGTTATTTTATTGCACACTTGCATAGTTTCAGCACAATCAAATGTATGAAAAATGCTTCTCATGGTAAATCAATTATGTTTTGTGGTAGCTTATTAAATAGTTTAATGCTTAATCCCACAAATGAGTTCCCGACCTTATGCAATCTGAGATTTGAAACGGCAAGTTTTTTTGTTTTAGTGTTCAAAGGTACGTCCTTTCCTTGTAGTCGATTCACGTTCATGAATGAGTTGAGCTTGTCGACCTTTAAAACTCAATTCTACTCATCAACTACTTTATTTTCCCGTTAATTTTTTTCATGTATATTATGTTTATGAGTTATAATTACAATGTCTGGTACCGGAAGTGAGGTCATAATTATGAATTCGGGAAAAATCAGGCATTTTCAGGGGTGTTGGCCTAATGTTCTATGGTTTCTCAAACTATATCCAAAAAAATGTTCATGTATCTGATCCATAGGAACTTAAAAACCCGCAAGTGTGCCGCGGTAGCGCCCACCGAAACGGCACTAACAATCTTTTGCTCTATAATTCTGAACGTTATTAGTAACTATTTTGATTATGGCCAATTCTAAAATTTCATAGTTCTGTGGTAGATTTCACACTTATTACTTTACGTGTTATTTCGGTAAGTTGTTCTGTAGGCGTAAAATAATACAATTTAGAGTGTAGAAAAGTTATAAATTTCCTAGGAAATTAATAAATTTGCGATTTATTTTCCGGTGACAAATATTTCAGGTAGGCAAACGAGCAGACGGTTCACGCCATAGTGATACCGCTACCCATAGATATGGTAATCTGAAACCAGCAAATCAATCTCTAAAGAAAAAATCGAGTGCGTTGCCATTCTTTAAAAATATGTACAAGGGTAGGTGTTTGTTGTAATGGTTGAGACGCTGCATACACCAAGGGTTCCAGGTTCGATACAATTTTGTGTGTGCATTTTGTCGCTGGTGGCCTTCACAGCTTCACCGGAAAATAAACATTTGTGTGCATGAACAATGAACATGTCTGTTTGTATTGGTCTCGGTGTTTCTATGTAAAATATGTATGTATTTACAAAATAAATGTATATAAGTATTTTTATCCGTTGCTTAGTACCCATTCTATTTATATTTCAAATATATCTAAAGTTGAAGTAGTGCTGGTCACGTATGTCGCAGAACCGATGGCCGTTGGAGCAGACGAGTTTAGAGTGGAGACCGCGTCTTGGCAAGCGTAGCGTAGGACGCCCTCCGGCCCGATGACCGACGACTTGCGAAAGGTCGCTGGTGGAAGCTGGATGAGAAAGGCGGAAGGACTGTGTCAGGAGTGCTGAAAATGGGCTGTTAAAAGCATCGAACTGGCTCCAATCAAATCTCCTAACACTAAACACGACTGAGACAAATTACTTACATATGTTTCTCAATTAATAAAAGAACCCCAACCCTTTAGTGATTTTGCCCTGAGGATACATCAATGTGGTAATGCAAATACTCAAAACTGTGCGTGTATTACTAAAGAACGAGTCCAGTCGACTAAATATCTAGGTGTTATCTTGGATCCATATCAACTCTGATTTGCAAAATTGAAGCTGTGAGTAGCAGAATGAGAAAAATGAGATGGATTTTTAGGAAGTTAAGGTATGTTACAACAAAAAACTTATTAATCAACTTGATAACACCTTGGACCAGTCAGTGATTGGATATTGCATATCGGTGTGGGGAGGTGCTTATAAAACTAAATTTATTGAAAGGCATCAAAGATGTCTACTTAAAGTTTACAAGGACACACTTTATTCTACTTTGGAAGTGTCTCCCGCGCAAACTATTCAATTTATAAAAAGAAGAAAACTATTCTATTTATAAAAAGATGAATCTCGATATCATTTTTCAAGATCGATACCCCAATATATATATAAAGGCATCAGGAGTATCTATTGGCAATACTTAGGCAGCTGTGTTTTATATAGTCAATTTTTGTACGTCAGAAATAGTTTAAATAAACTAATTGAGAATAAATCACTACATGCTACCATTTAGGTTACATAATAGAGCGGCAAGTAGTTCCACTTAGTTCTGTGAGTTCCACATAATTATTTCTAATACCCACTGAGCACATTATTCTTCAGCTTGTGTCCCCCCCGCTGAGCTGTCATTTTTGGGGTCGTTGTACAGATATGGGCCCTCGTTGCATCGGGGACCGTCACATGAGAAGTTGTCGTATTGGCAGTACTCACCAACCAACCATCTATGATAAAGAAACATAAAAAAATATATGCAACCTGATATATTCCTAAAAATAATATAGTTTTTTTTGTATAAAAGGATGGCGAATGAGAAGACAGTTAATCTGATGTTAGATAGTGTTACTGCTACTAAGTTCGTTGCCCACCTTTAAAAGGTAAGGCTAAGGGGAGAGGGGTTGGGCGTCCAGTTACCTTTCTCACTCGGCAAAAAAATCAAGTATTACCTCGGTTGAGCCGGGCCATTCGCGCCGAGGCATGACTCTAACACTTATAAATACGATTTTAGACCCCTATAGCTTGAAATTTATTGGTACTACTATGATGTTCCGATATCTTAAACATACGGGATGTGTTTGCTTATTATGATTATTAAATTAACCTTCGTCGGGTGTTCAGGGTCCGGCATTCGTGTGCAATTGCATTGTCCACAAACACAGTCACCGCGACCTGTGCACTTGGGGCCCTCGGTTACGCCCGGTGGGTAGCAGTTTTCTTCCAGCTGACCATCGGCGCAAGCGCATTCCGCATTTTCCACAAAGCTTACTGAAATTCAAAATCAGTTCTCGTTAACACTAAAAGGACAATTTCATTTCTCATTATGGCAACAAAACCTTAATATTAGCTGCGGGAAAGGTTTGCAAATTTAAGAAGTTGGGACAGTGGCGAATATCGCACGCTCTCCAGCCCGAAAGAGCGATCTGGAAAAGTTCTGGTAGATGCCAGCTAGACTAAATCTGACTTTACATTCAAAAGCATTCCGTCAACTAGCATAACCATACATAGTTTGATAGAATATTGAAAATATGTGTAGCTACTACAAATTTATATAATTTTATGAATATTTGTTACGTGTGTATCTACAAACGTACTACTTTGCATATTATATGTATATGTCGCTATAAATTAATTATAGCATTTAACAAAATCTTTTTTACTGCAATTACCAAAACACTGGAAGGACAATTATTAAAATTATTTCAATCCCAACAAAACATTTCATGTAAAATATTTTCTGTGAAAAAGATATCAGATCTAATCTAAAGCCAAGTTTCTGAATCTACACGGCCTAACTCTACTGACCCAAACTTCAACAAGTTCTGCATATCAGTAAATACGTATTTTTTGGGCTCTGCGGTTACGCTATCCAGGTGATGCGAATATTTAGTTTCTGATCTGAAGTTAGTAACGATACAGCTAAGCCAAACATATATCTTTCTCAAGTACAAATGAGGTAATACAGGTAATTATGTAGAATAAATTAAAGTAAGGGTCGGTAGAGTTAGGACCTGTAGATTCACCTACTACTTACTGTATAACTTGCCATGTCAAGACGGTAAATTAGAATATAATTCCTAACCTCTAATCTTCCCTCGGGTGCCGTAAAATGCGGCTTAGGGACAAAACATTTAGCATAGAAGGGTTGACAGCGCACTCTTATTCAAACTTACTTTATTTAAGCAGGTACATACCATTAAAAACCCACCTGCCAAAGCATGGAGTTAATGGCAAAACCCCTGTGGGTAGAGGCCCTGAGTCCTGCAATGAACTGACACGGGCATTTAAATGTATCATAATAGCCTACCTACACGATGGAGTTTCTTTATAGGTACCTACACGAAGAAATTGTGTGCGAACCGAAAAAATAAAGACCGTATAGGTATTTTGTTATGTTTAATAGGAAATGAAAATGTTTAGATAAAGGTCTCAGACATTTTAAATTGTAATCAATACAAAAAATACACAATACACTCACATCCATAACTCTGGTACTCCGTGAAATTATTACTGCAAAAGTCCTTGAATGTGGGCAAGTTCCTTGAAAAGCACACATTTTCTGCTTGGCACCAGGAACATTGGCTAAGGCGCAAACAATCTAAACACGACTTTTTAACGTTACACACCCAGTTCTCATCTAAAGCATATATAATAGGCGCGGTAGCAGATAATGCTAATGGTATAAAACAAACAAAACAAATTACGCACAATATTTTCATTTTTGAATTTTTTATTGTTTGAATAAAATAATTAAAATCTATTAACGGCTATTGCTCAATAACCTACATTTATACGAAACGACCGTTTGATAACTGAATTAAACCTTCATATTTACGCATATCAAACGCTTAAGATAACCTTTAGTCTTAAATATGTACTTGCGCAAACAAATATGTCGGACCTTGCATTGTCTTAGATGCCAATAATATTCAAGTACTCTTATAAGTACATTGTCTTAAATCGTTTAGAACCTTTTTTTCGGGGATATGGAAATCCTGGAAAAGAAATTATAAACGTGGCTCAGAAGCGTTCGGCCAATTCTTCAAGATCATCCGTCTCATCATCAGACCGTTATCAGTCTCCTCCAAGGGGCACGATCCTACTCGTATAGGGTTTATAGGCCTTAGTCGTCCACGCAGGCCCAGTCGGGATTGGCCGACTCACGCACAACCTTTGACTTTTCGCAGGCGTGCGCAGGTTTCCTCACGATGTTTTTGTTCACTGTAAGAGTTTATTTTTTCTTTTTAGCGTATTAAAATAAAAGCTTGCTTTTAAAAAGGTTATTTTACCTTAATTTTTTAGTAATACATAAGTCATCTATTTGTATGGGATCCGTCGCGCCATTTAATTATGTTAAGGACACGACTGTAGTACATATATTTATAGAGGTATTTGTAGCGCCATCAATACCATAAGCGTTGAGCAAGGCGTTACAGCAATTGAACGTTTTCAATTGTTTTAAGACGACCGATATGAGTGTCCTCAAAATTATACTCATGTAAGGCTACCAAAGGCAAAAAAAAAAGCAAAATTACCGATTTTATGAGACCTACACGTGTGGGTTATCAATGCGTAGAGCTTCAAAAATGATATCAAGGTTTTCTAATAGTATTTTTTTCTAAATTGAATAGTTTGCGCGAGAGACACTTCCAAAATTGAAAAAATTGTGACCCCCAAACTTTGAGGTTGATAAAATCAAAAAACATATAATAACCATTACCATGAAATCAAACAACGAATAGTTTGAACGTTTTCTAGTGTGTAGTTTTTATTTTATACGTCATAAACGGTGAACCACTATTTTCCATATTAAAGCTGTAGTAGCCTAGGTGCCTAAGTAAATAAAAATTACTTTATTTTATGTTACTTGCTGCTGCGGGCTTACCCTCCACGGGCGATTCCGACTCGCGCTTGGCCAATTTTTTAAGTAGATGGAGTGGTTCAAGAGGAAGGTTTGTATGTATAATAACATCCATTATATAGTGTAGAAATACTTACTGTTATTTTTGAGGTTTCTAATGTGTTGTCGAAAATAATTTATTTTTTTCCGCTTACATTAGTAAACCAGATTTATCAAAATAATGTACTAAGTATTGTAAACATTAAAAAAGTCTACAGAAAACTCCGCGATGGTACGAGTCACAGATTTCCCAATACAGGAGATGGGGCAAGCCGCGTTTAAAGTGCGACAACTGTAAGCTCAACGAGCATACACTGGCTACCAGTTTACGCTCTGTGAGACGAGTCAGACGCAGGAATTAGAAGAAATACCGTTTTTTCCAAAATGCCATCCTGTTCAATTGTAACATGCCATCATCGGCAATGAATCAGTAAATTTACCAAGAAATATAATAACTTTTCACAGGTAAGAACCGAAAAGAAATTCCGACACTGGGACTGCCTATAAACTTGGCGGCTTGTCCAGTCTAATGTATATTCTGATGTCTGTGGTACGAGTATATATGTTTATTGTTGCGTTTGCAGCGGTATCGACTGACCAGGCAGCGGGAACTTGCCTATTACGAATATCACCATTGCACCCGTGCGAAGCATAGGCGGGTCGCTAGTTACATAATATCGTAGTTTAAGTGTAGAATTATGTACGAAGAAACAATTTAAATAAAATACGAAATATTTTTATAAATCAAATACCAATGAAATAACATGTTTTCAAAACATTTGTAGGGTTTGTTTTTAGTAATTATTCTAGTTGGTAGACTCGGTACTGAGTCATCTAGGTAGGTACATACCACCAGTGCCAGATATCGTCCCATGATATGGCAGTGTTTTGCACTTCTGTGTTTCGTGATGAGGACATTATATATATTACATATTAGTAAAATTACCGATTTTATGAGACCCAACACCTGTTGTCTCGGGTGTCGGGCGCAGTGCGGCATTGATGGAAAATAATAACTGTCCATCAGTTGTTGGTCTCTTTCAATGCTGCTCTGTCATGGTCAGGCGTATTTCAATGGGCCATGTGGTGTAATGGTAGAGACGTTGGTTACTACACTACGACTGGCAATACACGGACCGCTTGAAAAAGTCAGGGTCGACAGCTTCCAGCTGCCACTGCACAGTGAACTGCAAACAATCCTGCATGGATTCTGCCAAGACTACTATATCATTGGCAAATCGACGGTGAGTGGTGTACTCGCCATAAACGTTGATGCCAAGTCCTTTCCAACCGAGCAGCTCAAACACATCTTCCAATGCAGCTGTTAACAGTTTCGGAGATATAACGTCTCCGCGTCCCACTACTCGGTGCAATTGGATAGGTTGTGTAAGCTCTACTCTTTAGGTGTTGTTATCGGACTGACGTACTGACAGACATCTCAACATTTCGATATAGCGATAGTCATTATGGCAGCGTTGGAGGGCATGAAGCACAGCCCAAGTCTCGATCGAATCGAAGGCTTCTATACTCATTATGGCCGGTTATACTCTCCGGTCTTCTGTATAACCTGCCGCAGTAGTATTCATACTGTTATAGGGGCAAATTATGGTGAATAAATACTAATTTCTCTTCATTAAGAGGCAGCAGGCGGTTGTTTTTTCATAAATAAGACCAGCTACAAAAAAAGTATTTCGATATACACACTGCTGCAAGGTGTAATAAGGTAGATTTTGTACACATTACATTAGCTGCCCATCACGAACAAGAACTACCTATCAATTTGCACTGACTTGAGATAAAAATCCAGCTCACAGGTTATCGCATTTCTTTATTCACATTGACCCTGGTCAATATTGTTCTCATTTGCTACTTCACCAAAGCAATCCCGGAATATGACAAAAGTTTTGCGAGATAAAACTGACTCTGTTTCCTCTCCTCTTTTTAACCGATGTTGAAGATGAACTGCTACTGGAAAACTTTTCCGGTGAGGCCGGAACCAGTCACGTTTCGTTCCACGTTTTAATGTAACTCATTAGTTACAGGTGCTGCGGCTGTACCTGATTGGCCACCAGATTCCAAGTAATTTTTACCTTCCTTTTTTGGCTCTCTCTCTCTTTGTACATTGTTTTTTTTTTTACAATGATATGACCCGCTTCTGTTCTAACAAACATTCAATTATATAAAAAGTGAAATTCCACTTAGTGCTAACAGCTTCATGATACCAGTAGTTGTAAAAAAGTTCTATTCGACATATTTTACTTATAGTCGGAGAGCCGGCCGTATAATAATCCTATGGATCAGATACATGAAAAGTTTTTTGGATATAATCTGAGAAACCAGAAGAAATGACAGAACTAAAGGTCGACACCATAGAAATATTACTTAAGCACTAGAAGGAGCGCTAAAATAAAAACAATCATTTATTAGTTCGTACTGTTTTTACTTATACAGTTGCAAGTGTGTAAGAAAGAGACAAGTATACGCTCGTTAGTTTCGCAATTTGTACGCTTGTTATGAAACTAAGTTATAAACTAAGTTATGAAACTCTGAAAAAAAGAAAAGTCTATGGAACTGGTACATTTGACAATTTTCATAGATTTCTTTGATGTCAGAATGTGGCAAATTCGCCATTTGTTGGAAACTTTTTGAGTGACAGTTGAGCTGTTAATGAGAGTAAACAAATATTATGTTTTTTTTTTACAAAAACTCTAAATTATTCCAATTATTTTTGTGAAAAAACTCAAAGACAGCTCAAGTTGGTGTGCTAAAATATGCCTGCATGCTGTGGGATTCAGTTCTAATTTAAGGAAGAAACAACCAGATTTATCTTTACATCGGTAAGATCTGAATTTTACTTCGAAATACTTGATTTCTAAATCTAGACGACTTTGATTTTTAAGAATGATCCATTATAATAGGTTTTATTAAATTAACTTTTCTATTTTTCTAGAAGAGTACAAAAGATACTTTCTGAATTCTTATTTTAGCGCTACCTCTACAGCTTGTTCTTATTCTAAGGTCGACAACCGAGAGAATGCCTGAATTTGCCCGCATGCAAAATTATGTCCTCACTTCCGGTTGTAATTCCAGACATTGCTATTATAAATTATAAGGTACATGAAAATTGAAACGTGGTACCTACATGAAAATTGAATTGAAAGGACGTACCTTTGATTGGGATCAACTCACGTTCGTAAATGAATTGAGCTTATCGACCTTTTAAAACCCAATTCTACACATCGTAATATACGATGTGTAGAATTACGTATTTTCTTATTAATTATTTTCATGTATTACGAGTTATAATAACAATGTATGCAATTACAATGAAAGTGAGGTCATAATATTGCATGCGGGCAAAATCAAGCATTTTCAGGGATGTTGACTTTAGTTCTATGGTTTTTCAGACTACATTAAAAAAAATGTTCATTGCTTTTATACGGCCGGCACTCCGACTTTCTGTAAAGACCCACATCTTTTCTGAAACTAGTAGGGCATTTATCATCTATCTATCATACTTCATTATCATCACTCATTTCTTTATTAATCAAACAAAAAAAAATTTACTTAGGACGAGATAGCATAATCTACAACCTTAGCCTGTTCCAAGTGGAACACAATGAAAAAAATGAATGTATAACTGTCAAGTGTCAACCTGTCAACGAAAATCTTGTTTCTGTTCGGTTTCTATAAAAAAATTGTTTTAAAATAAAATGGAAAACTATTTCAAGGGGAAAAATGTCGAAGAAGAATTGGAGCGTGACAAGATACCTATTAAAAATCTGCCAGACAATTTTCTCTGGATGCAAGTAGGTGTTTGAGGTTAATTATTGTTGCTGAGTTTTGTATCAACTTTAATAATATGTTGACTAATTCAAAATACCAGGTAAAAGGTGGGAGTAAACTAAACAATTTGCTCTCACATGCGTCAGGCATCTTAGAAGACAAAGCGGCTACATCAGTTGTCTGGAGTGGTGCCGGTGTGGCTATTCCAAAAGCAATTTCGTGTGCAGAAAATTTAAAACGGCAGTTCTCTATTGATCATCAAGTAACAAAGCTTACACATAAAAAGTTAGTAAAACTGACATTTATATCTAAGGGTAAAATTATAAAAATGACTTGTACTGACCCAACTCAAGTTCTTTTAATCTTGATTACTCGGTTTTGCTTTTAACCCTCAACTAATAATTATTTATTACATATAATAACAACTAATAATACTGAAAAAGTAGTAAATAAGACATGATGTATGTGTTTGTATCATAAATTTTTGGGGTTTATTAAGTAATAAATGTAAATTTTAGAGTTGAAGAATATTGGGAGCCAAAACTGGATGGCCTTGAAACTATCATAGTCAAGAGACAAATACCTGTTATTCATATATTACTATCAGTTGAAGATATCACAGATATCAACCAACTTGGGTAAGTTGCACATGCAGAACACTGTTTTTAATCTGAAACTAGCTGTTCCCTGTGGTATTACATGCGATATAAGAAATTCTCCTGTAGTAAAGCATTACCTAAAATTAATTCATCAAGTCACAAGATGCTGTGTTCAACATTCCTTTTTTTTCAAAATACAAGGTATTCTAAAATAAAAGTAGCCTATGTTTTTCCTTACTACATCAGCTACCTGCCAAAAAAAGTCCTGTCCAAATCCATCCATCCATTTCAAAGATTATCTGAAACCAACACACAGACAGACAAAAATGTCAATATAATATATAATAATTGTTATTTTACCAATGCATGAAGAAAAAAAAATATACCAATATTAAGAACATACACTCCAATTTTATTTATATGTAATAGATAACTTTACTTTTTCAATTACTATGGTTGTTTCAGATATCAGAATAAAAAAGACAAGAAATTTTGGCAAAAGATACTTCAAATACCAATTCAAAACAAAATTCATCATACAAATCTAAAAAACCCTTCAAGCATAAACAAAGCCAATGACCCCTAATTAAATAAAACACTTCATGAATTATTTTGATATTTTTATTTAATAAATGATACATGTACTGTAGTCTGAGAGCAAGTTACCCAATTTTACAATTGAAATTATACACTAAAACATATATTTATATATAGCATAGGAGCATCATTTAAGTCAACATTTTTTAAACGACAATATACAAAAAGGGAACATATTGTTGCTACAATAAAAGACAAATAATATGGAAATATTATGAATAAATTGAATGCAACTATTTTGTCTTTTTGATTTCCCTAAATGAAGGAATCAAGTAGTTGTGCAATGATTAGGGTAGTAATACATATGGATTACTAGACAACTTTTATGACAATAATACAACCACTAATTGTGTTTTATGTATTTAACATCAAAAGACAGATTTCAAGCTTCGGACTCTCCAACTGGTTGTGTAATAGGTGTTTCATCATCAAGTTTAGGTAATATTAAAATCTCTTTTGCAATGATTGAGTATTTTGTCACAAAATAAGTGAACCTTTTGCACAAGTGAGTCTCCTTTTCAAATGCATCAAAAATGGAACGATGATGAAAGTATGCATGAGAAAAAATTCTATATACCCTTCTGCAAACTGAGCCCAACTTTGCCACTGAAGATTCTTTGATGCTTACCCTGAAAAAATTTTTCAATTCAGATTTTTTAAACAACCAATAGCAGAGTATTCACCAAAGCACCACTCTCTTGACTCCTTGTGGCAGATATTGTCCCGTGGAACAGGAGTGTTAGACACTTTGGTGTTTTGGAAGGGGGGCACTGTAGCTAGTGAAATTACTGAGTATAAGAGAGCTAACATCTGTTGTCTCGGGTGATGCGCAGTGGGGCATTGATGGAAAATAAAGACTGTCTATCAGTTGTTGGTCTCCTTCCATGCCTGTTCTCGCATGGTCAGGCATATCACTTACCATCAGGTGAGCATCCAGACTGTCATGTACACTTATAACATAAAAAAAATCTATTAGTTTTAAAAAACTTGTCTCCAATTGTCTCTCTTCTGTTTAAGTGATGTCCTGGCCTAAAACAACCTTTAATCTGTAATATCATCTTATCTAACCGATTTAATTATGTAAATTGTCCAATAAAACAATGATTAACTGATAAATATTTCTATTATAGTCAAAGTTGAAATTAGTTATTTCTTATGCTGCCTTAAAAAAATTGAAATTAATGATATTGAGTTAAAATATAATAATACATATTTTATTTTTCCGAGGCAATAAAGCAAATTAAATGACTATCATATAAATAAATTATAAAACACAAGTAAAAAGGGAGAGTACAAACCTGCTTGGAAAGTACTTGTTACTATTTAGCAAACAAGCGGCTCCATCAAGTGTGTGCCGAGTATAATCGATAGCAGGACATTCCTTAGGAGTCTTGTGAGCAGCACACAAAAAAATCCATTGTTCTGTAGCAGTCATTTGAGTACAAGTTTCAGGTTTGCATTCACTTTGTAGTCTTACAGCTAACCCATTGAGTTCCATGCAAAATTGTCTGTAAGAGGATATAGGATTTTTAATAGGGAATCTAGAAAAACTATAAACAAACAAGACTGTATTGACATTAAGGAAATTTGATACTGACACAATACTGCAGAAAGATAAATGCATTTTACATACATACCTTAAATGCTCATATTTCCACACGCCTTCATCTTGTGCATCAGGCATTTTCAAAATTGCTTCTAGATTAGAAGGATCACGACGTATAGTTTGCTGGATAAATTGCTGAACCGCAAGTGTACTATCCATTTCCTCGAAGGGCTCATCAGGCCACCGACAAAAGTCCTGGATAGTCAAAACAATCATCAAATTTAAAAAACCTCCAACTATTTACCACACATACATTTACATTACAGTAAATTTAGATATTCGGACCTACCTTTGCTTTTGAACCAGGGCGGTTACGCCGAAGTATTTGAGTTACATCAGCCATAGTAGAGTTATCACGCTTTAAAAGATTCACCAATAAGTAGGTATCAATAAAGAAACATCTAAATATGGCTAGGAACACGCGTCAATACACAAAATCAAATTATAACTTTATGTTGGATAAAAAATTAATACAATCAACTCTGTCAAAGTGCCTAGTTTTTTTTAATTTGTTCTATATGGATCTGGATAAGGTCATAACCCATACTGCCTCGTCATTATTAAATTTTCTTTTGAAAGAAGAGAAAGAAAAACTTTTGCTTGATTGACAAAAATTAGTGATGAACATGATGATATTGAGTGATAATCATGATAATTATTTATGATATATGAATGCCCTACTAGTTTCAGTAAAGATGATATCAGTGAGAAGGGACTTTACTGAAACCTTAGGCGGACATCTTGAGACAACTCAAAGCATACTTAAAGTGACCGTTGTACTGATTTGTTTGAATTGCCAACACTTGCACTTTTCAAAAACACGTAATGGTTAAAAATTCGATTACAAGCTCAACAAAACATCACCCTTCGTATTATCACCGGCGCGGGGAGGTATGTGAGAAACGATGTCATCGCCCGGGATAACCGCACAACATCAATAGAAGAGTTTGTGACACAACTGGCGCTCAGAATGTACGACCGAGCTGACAACGGCCCACATCCTCATTTTCGCAACATTGCCCCCCAACACAGTCGACCTCCTGATAACATAGGGCGCCCCCTGCTACGTGAACTGATTATGAAACCAGAAGACCGACAATGTGTGTCGAACGGAATATCAACTGTCACTCATAATGCCCCCACTCCCAGATTTCCGTCATTCATGCTCGTAGGGCGGCGTCAGTCGGGCGAACGACATATAGGTCCTCTAGTGCTAGCATACGCCACCTCACACCCGCAGGTCACTCACTGGGCCTCCCCCATGGATCTCACCCGGTGGGTTAGACCGCGCTGAGGACGGCCCAGTATTCCATACAGCCGAAACGCATAACCACCAACGAGCCGAAACTCGTTGAGAAGTAGTCCGTGGAAGGAGTTATCAACTCGATGCCCGTATCCTCTAACGAGAAGAAAAACCAAAAAAAAACACAAATGTTGTTTTTTTAGTAAGAAGCTAGCAAGTGTTTAATTTATTTAGTATTTTTAATGCTAAAAGTGTTTTTTTCGATGTACGAGGTTCGAAAGTCAAAGTACGAGCTGCTTATGAGGAATTTGGTTTCACGGCTGGCAACCCTGGTTGCAACTGTCAATCAATGTTTGACGTAATTATGTCAACTGCAGTCTGACTATTTGTGATTAATAACAATTCATCAAATCTATTCAATATCTTTTGTTTGTTATGTTGTATGAGGAGAGTAATTAACTTTAAAAATTAAGATGAATCTTGACATTTTTAAACCAGAAAAAAGGATTCAAGTGTTTGTGTTAAATCTGTTTGTTGCTATTACACTAGCAGCTAATGATATGACGGAAAGTTCATTTGGAAAACATACAGAAGGAATCATAGCTGCATTTGGTGATTTTAATTCAGATGAGCTTACTGATGCCTTTGTTATTATCAATAATACAGCTGTACAAGTTTTTCTTGCACATGACAAAGAACCATTTTTAAGACCATCCATATATTTTTGTAACTTTAGCGATTTTTTCATAACAAGTGTAGTACCAGGTGACTATGATGGGGATGCGTACATGGACATACTGTTGACAACACAAAGTGGTAATGTTACATCAGACATAGAAGTAGTACGTATTTTATGGGGTGGTATGCCAGCATTAAATTGTTCTGATGCCTATTATGTGAAAGCCATAACTATTGGACAACCATTGGTGATGGATTACAACCGTGACATGACATTAGACTTATTTGGAATAAATACTCAAAACCAAAGAGTATATTGGGTTTTTAATAAATCAAGAGGAGTTCCTAAGGAAATTGTTATGGCCGATGGTATACTGAAAGAAGTAAAACTACCACACTCCCATTCATTTCTTGATGTGAATGATGACAATGCAGCAGATCTTTTAGTCACTACTGAATTAGACATTGAAATTTGGTTAAATGATGAGGCACATGGATTCAAATATTATAATGCCATTGAGCTGCTTATGGGACATCAGGCAATATATGGGCAAGCTTTGTTTATAGATGTTGCATTGTCTGGTGAATTCTTTTTAGTGATCCCAGTATGTTCTGATATTGAATGCTTTAATAGCACAATTTATATTTGATAATAATGAGTGGCATGATCTTTTGATTGATTTGAATGATGGCAAGGGAACATTGTGGCGATTTGCACCACCTAAACGAGAGCTGTATTTAGATACTATAACCATGCGCAGTGGTGATTACAATATGGATGGCTACCCTGACATATTGATGACTTTGAGCCCAATGAACAGTGCAGAAACACAAGTTTTTCTTTTACATAATGTAGCATGTAATCAACCAGGCTGTAAATTTTCACGAACATATAAAGTACAATGGGATGCATTTGATTCATTTGGGAAAGATGTTGTTATGGCTACATTTTATGACTTTTATATGGATGGGGTGCTCGATATAATTTATGTAAAGAAAAACTATACATCACACACATATGCAATGCATGCATTTAGAAATGAATTAGATATGACACTAACTTTATGAAGTGATTGTGGTACTGACTAACTAATGAGAAAACCCCTACAATCATGGTACTCTCTATAGAAGAAAAGGAACTTTTGGTGAGTTTTTTGTGCTGCAATTAATTTTGCTATACTTTGAAACCTATTTGTAAATAAACTGATTGAATACATTTCAGTACCAACTACCAGGTCAGAATAAGTTACAAACACCTGGTCAAAAGAGGTACCTACAGAACAGGTGTTTGCTCAGCTCCCTCAATCTGCGTACTTTGCTCTCAACTACCATATTCAAATTTAGGTTTGGATTTGACCACCAAACTTTGTTTGACACCCTTAATGTTGGTTTGTCTGGCCCACTTCAAATTATTCCAAATTCTCAAAATAGTAGTTATACCTGCACCTCCTAATGATCATCTCAATGGAGGCGCACAATTATTGTAACTCCAAGTAAGGTCATCCTCAAGAGTGTGTTTGTTTTAACATCTATATTAATTGTTATTACCGTCTGGTTTTTATACTTACATTGGAAGTGAAAGAGATGATCGGCAAATATTATTGAAATAGATGATAAAACCTATGTTCAACTATAGGGTTTTTAGGGAGGAAAAGGTCTGGTACTAAACAACTAGTAGTATAAGAGGCTTATATTGAAAATAAAATATTGCTTAGAATGCTAACAAATGCAGCTGAAACATGGACACTTGACTGCAGGATTGGTTCACAAGTTCAAAGTCACCGACATGCAATAAAGCGAGCTATGCTGGGGGGCTCTCCTATGGATAAGATCAGAAATTATTTAAATCGTAAGAGAACTAAAGTCACCGAGAGAGCCGGTCGGATCAGCAAGTTGAAGTGGCAGTGGGCTGGTCACGTATGTCGCAGAACCGATGGCCATTGGAGCAGACAAGTTCTGGAGTGGAGACTGCGTCTTGCCAAGCGTAGCGTAGGATGCCCGGCCGATGGACCAACGACTTGCGAAAGGTCGCTGGTGGTCGCATATCTGGCGCGAAATGGGGGAGACCTATGTCCAGTGGTGGACTGTGATAGGTTGAAGAGAGATTGCTTAGAAGGTGAAGTGTATATAATATTTTAATAGATTAAGTATTACTTATTAGTTCACATATAGTTAAGTAATTAAGTCCTGCAAGCATTATTTGATTTCAATATATAAATATTTTATAAAAATTATACCTAAAAAAAGCGAACAAGCAGCACCTTGTATCTTAAGCCTAATCAGAGAACTTTTTTAGATAAAATTTAATTTTAGGTTTGTATGCCTTTCAATAGTGATAGGTTTTATTTTATGGTATTTTCTTAGATCCAATAATTATGATGTATGACCTATTCTTGAGATGGAATGCACTTTTATATATGATTGATAAACAAATGCATGATAAAATTTATATAATGATGTATATGTGATTTTAAAATTATTATTCTTTTTTAAATTTATTTTGATTTTTCTAAAACTGTTGGTAAAATACATAAGTGACACTGGAGTGATTTACAATATTTGCAACTATAAATCAAGATGTTCAATAAGTTTTGACAAATTCATGTTTGGAAATTATTCAATAATTTAAAGGAAAAATAAAATCGAATGTTGATGAATCTGTGATAGTACATTTAAAAATAAATAAATAGAATCAAGTTTGTTATTATAAATAAATCATTATAACTATATATCTACATGTTTTTATTAATACCATTATTATAAAGAACATGTTTCAAATTGTATAGAAACTTATGAAGAACAACAGTAATATCCATCTTCAATGTTTGGACTTGTGCTTATGCTTTTTGTCCTTCTTCTTTTCTAGTTTTTCCAGTTTCCTGAAATAATAAAATAATACAAATGTTCATTCACACAAACCCGGAACCATTGGTGTAGTAGCAGACAACTCAACTATTACACCAAATGGGTTGTCATGCCATTTAGTGTAATGGTTTAGTCTTTATTTTCTTTCTTTAAACACAATAATAAGGTTTAATTCGGATTTCCTTATGTTACAGCCAGAGGCAAATGATATCTAATCTCTATTAACTTAAAATAAAGATTAAATTTATCAACTCACTTTAACAATTTTTTCTTTTGTTTTTTTGTCAGTTGACTTATAAGATCCATTTCTGTTAGTCCTGATGTATCATCTTCTTCAATTTTAGTTGCAGCCAATGGTAATGCACCAGGTTTCATAACAAGTCCTGTATCACGCATTTGTTGCATTAATGTAGGAACATCAGGTTTTGCCTCTTCTTCCTCTGGTGTGGATGCCGAAGCTTGCAAAGCCCGAGCTTCACTCATTGACAATGAATACATTGAGCATTCTTTATCTGAGGAGATAATACAGTAAGTATATATAAAGAATAATATATTGATACTTGCATCGCACAATCTATTTATTATAATATGATGTATGTATGTAAGAATATCATTACTTTGAAAAAAAAAACAATATTTTGTTTTGTTTTTATTCCATCAACAGGAATAAAAAACAAACTTGCTGTTTCAAATCTTCGATCTCACAAAGTATGGAATTCTTTTGTTGGAAATTTTATAAAGCATTTTAATAGTGCCATAAATTATTGTTGATTTACCCTTGCATAAATTTAAAGCTTTGATTAAAACTCCCATGTTGAAAAAAAATACAGTAGAATTATTATCATGATTTGTTCACAGCAATATAGGAAATGATAATTTGGCCATATGTCTTCTATACTAAGTATGTATTAGAGAGCAGACAAATACTAGATTACTTACAGTAATAATGACATATTTAAATATATTGCTGATGATACTTGCAATTTTGATTTTGATTTAACTTTATATTTAACTATGTTATTGTGTTAAAAAACTTAGGTACATACATACATATTTCCAAAAAAAGGTTCTTTATTTCACATAACGCTTCATATGACATCCGCTTATTATGACGTTTTTCAATTCCTTTTGATGTCATTATAAACAAACTAGAGATGATACTTAGAGATGTATTAGAGAAGCAGACAAAATTACAGATTATTACAGTAAATAATAACATTATAATAATATGCTGATTACTTGCAATTTTGATTTTGATTTAACTTTATATGTAATAACTAAGTTTCTGTGTTAAAAAACTTAGGTACATACATACATATTTACAAAAAAAAAGGTTTTTTGTAAATATCAAACTGGACTGTATTACACAGTAGATGAATATTTAGCAAAAAAATACATGAGTTTCTTGCCCAAGTTTTCTTGTTAGATAACAACATTCTGAACCAGTGGTAGTCATTACATTTAATAAAATCTTTATACTGTTTTGATGATTCAATCTGTTAAGATTTATTTGAATAAAGCAATTTTGAGTAATACAAAACAACCCCCTGATTGTTTATTAATATGAGTATATTTTTGACTTAACTGACTTATATTTTAGAGGTTAAAATTGGTTTAAGATATTTTTGTGTTTAAATTTAACCCTTATGTTACCTGTATTTATATGGCCCCATTTGTGGCATTTTATACATCTCACATTCCTCACAAGTATTCCAAATGGCTGATCTCTGATTTCATTATCTCCTTTACAGTAACTCTCTCTGGGTGCATTGTATTTTCGTTGCCACTCAAATTTATACTCAGGTTCATTATCTCGTTCTCTTTCCTTTTTGACACCTGGTGGTGGTTCATACATGAAGTTCAAACTGAGTTTATCTTTGCTGTCTTTACTCAGTAAAGCTCTGCAAAACAACGATTAATAAATACATAGCAAACAAGTTCTCTGCAACCAAGTAGGTACTAAATATTTTGTTAAATTAAAATAATTACTTGTTTTCATGCAACTCCTGTTCCTTTTCATATTGCACACGTAATTCTTCTTGTTTCTTTTTGTAGGCATCGGTTTTTTGTTCTGCCATCCATACCTGCGCAATAATTAGACAATTTTGAACTTATTATTTCAAGGTATCGTTATTGAAATATATATATTTAGTCTTAGAGTATATAGTCTCGCTTAGCTAAACAATGAATAAGCTAGGTGATGTTTACTTACACGCTTCAAATTATCTCTGGAAGCGGGATGGAAGAATTTTTTACACATATAGTTGTTAAATCCTTTCCCCATTTTGAGTTTACAAAATTTAGACAAATACAAAACACTGACGATTTGATCTCTTCAGGTAATTTTAGATTTGATATCAATGAATAAATTCAAATTAAATATTTAATAACTTTTTTTATTACGTTTATAGGAAAGTCTTCTAGTTTGTGCAAAACACAAAAACTTATATTTATATACTCTTTGTAAAATACAAAATGGCTGATGAATGAATGAGTGAAAGTAAAGTTTTTTTTTCTAAGGACACATGGAGTAGGTTTAATACTTATTTGAAGTAATGGTGGGGCCACACTAACAGGTAATGCTTTTAATGCGCGTTGATGGGTGTTAACGTCAAGCAGCTATTACATTATGCGATCTGCAGGGTGTAATGTGCATGGTCCTTTCAGGTCCAAATCTGCATGGTCCCTTCAATGTAATAGGTGCTTCAGGTGTAGCCACCACATGAACGCGATTATTTTTCAACGACGTTAACAATAATACGTACTATGGCTATGGAGTGGGGTGACGAGAAAGTAATTGTGGTTTACAAACAGAAGCATGTTTGTAGGATGTAATGCAATTGCATCATTCACCATCTTTTCCTTTTACTATTATTCATACTATGTATTATTGAGTGTCGGTGACTCAATGGTGGGGACTGTTGCCTTCCTACCGGGAGGGCTGAGGTTCAAATCCCGCCACATTCCAGTGTGTTTTCTAATTTTCTAAAATATATGTACACTATCCGACACTCGTACGATGAAGGAAATCATCGATATCGTGAAGAAACCTGCGTACGCCTACAAAGAGATTCAAAGGTTGTGCGTGAAGTAGTCCAATCCGCACTGGGCTCGCGTGGATAACAAAGGCCTATATACCCTATACTGGTAGGCTCGTGCCCCTCGGTGGGGACATTTTAATGAGCTGATGATGTATGATTCAATTTTTTATTATTTTTATTCCATTGAAAATGAATTCAAAAAATGTTTGAAAAACATTGTAGAAAAAATAATTCATAGGGTAGGGCTAAAACTAATACTATTATAGTCTTATGAAAATCTGAATATAATTTTGATAAATTGAATAAGTTGAATATGTCTCATAATTACAATCATATCAACGATTTTAGAATCAAACGTGAAACTATTACCAGAAAAAATATCATGCTGGAAAAGCTTCATAATTTCAAGAGACAAATTTGTAAAATGACATTTAAAGATCGATTTCAAATGTAGAGTCTGTTTCACGAAACAAGTCCCGCGGCGATTTGTGGAACTAAATTTGACAGATCGGCCATATTGTCATTTGCCTAAGAATTTGTTTGATGTAATAAATTTCGATGAGTTACAAGGTGCATCAAAGTGTTATGTGGATTATTCATCTCACCAAAAGTTGTAAAAAATATGGGTTCAGGATATTTTGTTTATGGCGCAAGGGATCTTGTAAGCGGAATAAAAAATCAAGGTGATTTAATACTAACTATCCACTATTGCAAGAGCCTCGCCGCCATAATAGGTACATTTTAGAGTTGCCATATTTTTTTTTTGCCGATATGATTGGAGTTTTACTTTTGAACTGTCTAGTATATTATATGAGACAACATTTAACAATAATTAAGACGTAATTGAAATTAGCTATCTTTTATTAAATAAAATTACTATCATTTTCGTAATTTACAAGCAACAAAAAAAAGTAAGAAAGCGGCATCTGATAAAATTCATCTTTAATGCGTTCCATTGTGGAAATGTAATCTCGTTTTCACGAGATCTCAGCCTTTTTAAGCGAGATTGATTTTAGATAAAAAAAGAGATTTCGCGAGTTTAACGAGATTGCACTTAATCGTAAAAACGTCTTAATTTACTTATTTAAGAAGCACAAAATGTCTTTAAATTACAACCAATTGTAAGTTTAAATTTAAACTGAACAAATCTCTCATTTGATCGGTATATGTTAATTAATTTGTAATATCTAATAGATATGAATGGATGAAGTATATATAGTTTCATTTCATTGATAATAATATCTCCGCTTAATAATCACCTTAACTTAGAAAATAAGTATATATTTTTTTTCTTTTCGTTGTTTTTTTTCTAGTGGAATAACTGTTTTATTACCAAAAGATTTTTGTTGGATAATTGAATAGAATTTTTCATTTGTTATTAGATATATACGTATGTCTAAGTTTACTACTTAGCATTTGTTGTATATCAGTTTATTGAAAAAAAACTTCGTGAAAGTATTTTTTTATCTTGTAATCCTTATACTATTTCTAATTAGTTTCCTATTTATCTTAAAACAATATTCAATCATACATTACCATAACAGAAGCATTATATGTTAATGTATGAAGTGGGTAGGTATATTAGTGTGTTTTGAATGTATGCAACTGCGCCGGTTTAAGAGTAAATACAAAATGACAACATATCTAAAATTTAACTTATTTTATTTAAATATTAAAGATATTTAAATAAAATAAGTTTGATAGTTATCCTTAAATTTAAAGTAGGTCAATATTTTTCTCAGTACTGGTATCATTCCGTCTGGCGACAGTGGCGCAACGTCTGCGAGACTTCTTTTGTGAAATAGACTTTAGTCTATGCGTTTTTCAGATTAATGTTACCTTTGCCATGCCAATAGCAAAGACAGAGTTAATAAATTGATCTGTGGTAGAGTCTGTTTCACGAAAGAAGTCCCGCAGACGTTGCGCCACTGTCGCCACACGGAATGACCAGTACTAAGAAAAATATTGACCTAAAATATCGGTTTTAAATTTAAGGATAACAATAAAAATAATAAAGAAATACATTTTGAATATGTCGTTATTTTATGTTTACTCTCTAACCGGCGCAGTTGCATATATTCAACAGACACTTCGAATTTTTCTATTGTGTCTAGAATCACGACGTTTCACATATTAGAGATTAAAATTTTACCTCTTTTTCACACATTGTGTTTCTATTATGGTGATGTATATGATTCAATAGTGTTTATTCAATATTTTAGGTTACTCTGGCATTAGTTAAAAAGCAGTGATTTTTCTTTGCTTGTATGTGTTAAACTGCACTTTTGCACTGCTGAGAAATGTATATGTAGTTTGCAGTTTATATGTATATATATAGTAATAGCTGAAAATTAGTGATTCACTCTTTCAGTGTATGTGTACTGAGCTATAGCCCTTTTTCCTGCTGTGAAATGTATGTGTGGTTCGCAGTTTAGTTATGGTATATTGAAAATGCTTTGTGTTTACCAATGATGTTGTGTGTTGGTTTGTTACTTATATTTATTTGTATGTATTTACTAAGCGTTCATGTCTTTTAGTGCAATTAAACGATTTATGTATTTACACTAATAGTATGGCTCTTGTAAACTTGTTTCTTATTTACCCCATGTTGGTAGATTCTTCGCATAAATGGATTCAAAGATGAATTTTATTGGATGTCGCTTTCTTAATCTTTGTGTTGCTTGTATGTTTTATTCCGGCCCATTTGCAACTAAATTACGAAAATAATAATAAATAGTACTTTCGTTTATCTAAATGTTGACTCTGAACAATAAATTAGACAGTTCAAAAGTAAAGATCCAATCAAAGCGGCAAAAAGGATTCATATGGCAACTCTAAAATGTACCTATTATGGCGGCGAGTCTCTTCCATTAATGGTTATTTGGTATCAAATCACCTTTATTTTTTTATACCGCCTGCAAGAACGCTTTTACCTTAAGTAAAATATCTTGAACCGAACTTTTGTACAACTATTGATATTATGGAAAATCCATATAACGTTTTGATTCAGCTAGAAACTTACCGAAATTTATAACAACAGCTTAATTCATAAAATTGGCAAACGACAATATGGCTGATCTGTCAAATTTAGTTCCACAAATCGACGCAGGACTTCTTTCATGCAACATACCTACTACTGATTATTGAATAGAGAATAGTATTAATAGCAAGATATTGTATTTGTGTGAAAAGCAACAAGTTCTTATTTTCTTTTATCTGAAAATATATTTAAATACATATATTATAGAAGTTATTCTGGTTCGTAAATAATATAGAACTCGAGAGGTTTTTTAACTTCGTAGAGAGTTCAGTGTGTAGTGTTTTATAGTACAATTTACTCGTTTCAATTCAGTGTTATTTTATATTACACACTGCGTCAGAAAGATAATGTTCCTTTTGATAAATATATGCGGTGTGGTTAAAGAGCGTTAAATGTTCTGAGCAATACTTAAAAAAACTTTATTTTGTGCATATTGACAGCAGTTTCAACTACTAATACTAAAATAACATTGCGTAGTGGTTAATCCGGATTCACAATCCACATTTAATTATTGTCATCATTGTGTTGCTTTAAGTTTAACACATTCATACTTTATCATGTGAAGTATTTTTAGAATCCAACTGACTGTGTTTGAGTTTTGTGCCTTGCAGTTTCAAGTTTTTACTTAAAATTGTGAATTGATACACATAAAACTTCCTGTTGTGTTGAAATGGATGTATAAGAAAAGTACATTTCAAAACTGGATAATTGATTCTTAATTTATGGTAAGTTTCATATTTTTCTTGTATTGAATCTCTTGTTAGAGTAAATTAATCATACAGATTACCTATTCTTAATTCATCAGAATTTCAAACTGACTCAAATTTACTTATTTATGTAAGTGTTAAAAAGTCAATTATAAAAGAAGGTTTAACTTATAACATGTTAATTAATATATAATGATATAACTTGGATACATTAAGAAGCACCTAAACATATTCAAGTGCTGAAATTCGGTCCTATATAAAATAAGAAGTTTTCAGGAGAACACACTAAATCACTAAATCAAAATACAATTTTGAACCACAACAAAATGAAATAGTTTATGAAACAAAAGGAAATAATTGGTTTTTACATACAGGTTGAACTTGATACACACTAATTCAGTAAATATGATTAGTTACTGACATCTACACTTATTCAGTAAATTGATCAAAACCAGGAGTAGGTTGCTTCAATTTTTTTTAAACAGTGTGTATTCAAAATCAAATATTTTTAGCTCTATAGTCCACATTGCATGTCATGGAAACCTATAGGTAAGGTGACACTTAGCTTTTAGTCTCTGATTTAGTGTTGTGTGTACAAGATAAACTTGTTGGTTGTCTTAATAAAAGAAATAGTAGTCTCCACCAAGAATTCTATCAGTAAAAAAACACTTTTGTCTAACTTTTACATTATACACAGTATCAAATAAATATTAATATAAACTTACATTCAGTATAGTTTTTCAAATACATTATTTTTTTTGTCTGCAGATAACTTTGTCCAATGTTCACGATAATAGAAATATGACAACCAGGTTTATTCAGTAGATTAAAATTAAAATTTTGATTTAGTGACCTCACATTAACTTAATAAAGACAGATAAATAGTTGAATTAAGCTTTAATAAATACAGATCTATAATTACTCTTAAATATATTCTATCTGTAATTATATTCTCATTCATTTCTCAGTAATATATTTATGCACATGATTGATAGTATGAAAACACAAAAGATTGTAAATTTGTTTTCCTGCAATAACATACAATGGCCTATAGAAATCATCATTTGGGTTGACATAATTATTATGATTATGGTCTGGCCAGATTTCAAAAACTGTAGTGAGCTTTAATGATGATTTTTTTCGTATATTTCTATCCTCATCAGTGGATTCATTATAAATTGTATATTTTTAACACATTATGTTTATAGTGTTGTTTTTGTGATTTAAGAAAATTAATATTTTCTTGGTTTCTTTCTTTTTAATGACTAGTCTATTTAAATGCTCAAAAGTGTTTTTATAAATTTTGAGTAAATTTTGGGTATTCTTTCTGGATTTTGTTGTTGCGCCAGTGTTCAGCAATGAGCATTTCCAATTATTGTGCACTGATTTGATTTAAAATCCCTTTATTATTGTACTAATTGGATAATGTAACTAATGAAATAAACTTGAATGTTTTTCATCATCATCAGTCATATATTGATATCCCCTATAAAAAGTATGTGGATCTACTGGATCAATTTGGTGATGTTACACTGCCAGCCACTGTCATGTGTATATGCTAACTGGCATTCCGGTTACCGGCACACAAGTAGCTCAATATTTTATTTACTTGCATACCTGTTATGGGAGGAAACACGGGAGGTTACCAAACTGGCCTGTGTGAAAGATGCAACAGCTATGGGAATGCCAGTAGCTTTGGGTTTTTAGTAATGTTGGTAATTTTTTGTATTCTTAAATGATTCTGTACCCATCAGGATCTATCACGCAATTCTTAAATAAACTACTTGCTTCTCATTCTTTCCTTCTACAAATCCAATTCTTACCCAAACCCTTCTCGTTTTCTTTTTAAAATTGAGCACACATCAAATGCTAGTTACAATACAAATTTTATGATCCTTGATTGTATCCTTTGTGCGCGCAAGAATAGGTTCTAATAGTCACTTCTCACGAACGTCCTGTGTATACGCGATG